>CAUYTI010043115.1:0-49783 GCA_963575145.1 Galago senegalensis | reverse complement strand
CTGCTGTTGTTCTATGCCTGGGGCACCGCCACCATTGCTGAATGGTTTCCTTTCTGCTGACCATCCTTTCCTTACTCTCGTGCCACAGAATCAGCACAGCTGAGCAAGGGCCCTTCCCCTGTCCACACCTCTCGAGAAAATGCCCAAGATTCTGGACTCTATCGGCGATAGGCTTCCAGACCTTGGGGTGAGAGTGGAGGGGAGTGCTGAAAGTTCAGAGTTGCAGGTAGAGAGTATATACAGTTTTATACCTGGCAGGAGAGTGCCATAGCACTCTAGTATAGGTAGGAGGTCCAGTTTACTAGAGGGTCTCTCCCATGGGATGTAAAGGGAGGACATTTGGACTCTGCTCCCTTGTTTGTATGGAGTTCACTGCCAGCCCTTTTCATGGGGGAGGGGACTCCCATCCACTTAGCGATGGATTTAGTACCTTTTGTTTGTATCTTTGGGGTCGAAGCTGGCCTTAGCAGGGATGTTATGCATTCTTCAACCTTCTCTCTTGGCTTAGCTCCAAACCATCGGCTTACTTGCTAAACTTCTGTCTTTTAACCCTCCTTCTGGATGGGAGCCTCTATGGAAAGGTGGCTGCAGTCTGCTATCTTACCTTCGCCCCCTTGGTGGCACATTTCTTAATCTGATTGAAGCTATCTACAACAAACCCACAGCTAATATTTTACTGAATGGAGTAAAACTGAAAGCTTTTCCACTTAGAAGTGGAACCAGACAAGGTTGTGCTCTGCCCTCCATAACTATTCAACATACTGGTAGAAGTTCTAGCCAATACAATTAGGCAAGACAAGGAAATAAAGGGCATCCAAATGGGAGCAGGGGAGGTCAAACTCTCCCTCTTTGCTGATGATATGATCTTTTATTTAGAGAACTCCAAAGACTCAACTACAATACTCCTGGAAGTCATAAAAAAATACAGTAATGTCTCAGGATATAAAATCAATGTCCACAAATCAGTAGCCTTTATATACGACAATAACAGGCAAGATGAGAGGCTAATTAAGGACACAACTCCCTTCAGCATAGTTTGAAAGAAAATGAAATACCTAGGAATATACCTAACAAAAGAGGTGAAGGACTTCTATAAAGAAAATTATGAAACCCTAAGAAAGGAAATAGCAGAGGACATTAACACATGGAAGAACATACCATGCTCCTGGCTGGGAAAAATCAACATTGTTAAAATGTCTGTACTTCCCAAAGCAAGCAACCAATTCAATGCTATTCCTATTCAAATACCAACATTGTACTTTCAAGACTTGGAAAAAATGATTCTTCATTTTGTATGGAACCAGAAAAATTCCTGTATAGCTAAGGCATTTCTTAGTAAAAAAATAAAATAAGGGGCATCAGCATACCAGATTTTAGGCTGTACTACAAGGCCATAGTGGTCAATACAGCATGGTACTGGCACAAAAATAGAGACATAAACATTTGGAAGCAAATAGGAAACCAGGAAATGAAACTTACAACTTACAACCCCCTAGTCTTCGATAAACCAAACAATAATATACACTGGGGGAAAGACTCCCTATTTAATAAATGGTGCTGAGAGAACTGGCTATCCACATACAAAAAACTGAAACTGAATCTGCACCTCTTTCCACTCACAAAAATTGATTCAAGATGGATAAAGGACTTAAATTTAATGCATGAAATAATAAAAATCCTCAAAGCATAAGAAAAACATTTGACGATATAGGCCTGGCAAAAGACTTTATGAAAAAGACTGCCATGGCAATTGCAATAACAGCCAATATAAACAAAAGGGACTTAATTAAACTGAAAAGCTTCTGTATAGCTAAGGAGACTACAACCAAAGCAAATAGACAAGCTACGCACTGGGAAAGGATATTTGTGTATTTTGAATAAGACAAAAGCTTAATACCTAGGATCTATACAGAACTTAAATTAATCCACATGAAAGAAGCCAATAATCCCATATATCAATGGGGAAGAGAGATGAACAGAACCTTCTCTCAAGAAGTCAGAAGAATAGCTAGCAAACATATGAAAAAATATTCATCATCCTTAATTATTAGAGAAATGCAAATCAAAACCACCCTGAGATATCATCTAACCCCAGTGAGAATGGCCCACATCACAATATCTCAAAATTGTACATGTTGATGCAGCTGTGGAGAGAAAGGAACACTTTTACAGTGCTGGTGAAACTGTAAACTAATACAACCTTTATGGAAGGAAGTATGGAGAAACCTAAAAGAACTCAACCTAAACCTCTCTTTTGATCCTGCAATCCCATTATTGGGCATCTATCCAGAAGGAAAAAAAAAACCCAGACTCCTTTTATCATAAAGACACTTGCACTAGATGGTTTATGGCAGCTTAGTTTACAATTGTCAAAATGTGGAAACAGCCTAAATGCCCCCAACCCAGTAATGGATTAACAAACTGTGGTACATGTATACCATGGAATACTATTCAGGTGTAAAAAATGGAGACTTGGGCAGCACCTGTGGCTCAGAGGAGCAGAGTGCCAGCCCCATATGCCAGAGGTGGTGGGTTCAAACCCAGCCTTGGCCAAAAATTGCAAAAAAAAAAAAAAAAAGAGGAAACTTTACAGTATTTGATTAACCTGGAAGTGGAACACATTATTCTTAGTAAAGCATCACAAGAATGGAGAATATGAATCCTATGTATTCAATCTTGATTTGAGGACAATTAAAAACAATTAATGACAGGATGTGAGGTAGGGAATGGGGAGAGCAGAGAGAAGGAGGGAGGGGGGTGGGGAACTGAAGAGTAGAGAAAGGGAAGGAGGGAGGAGGGTTGGGTCTCAGTGTGTGACACATCTTGTACTGTCAATGAATCCCCAGCAATAAAGTTTTCAGGAAAAAAATAAAACAACAGGGTGGTGCCAGTGGCTCAAGGAGTAGGGTGCCAGCCCCACATACTGGAGGTAGTGGGTTTAAACCTAGCCCTGGCCAAAAACTGAAAAAACAAACAAACAAACAAACAAAAACCCAGCAATCAACATCTCAATAAATTAACCTATAAAACAGTTTTTGTAGGTGTAAACTTTTTCCCTCCTTGTTCACAAATTTTACTGCCTAAGAATAAGAAAACCTGGCACTTATTTTCTGTGTGGTCTTGCAAAAGATCTCTTAACTTCCCTAAATGTGTGATCTCATAACTAAAATGGAATAATGAAGCCTGTGTTAACCTAGTTAACTATACTGCTGTTGCACTCAAATATCAGAGGATAGGGAAAATGTTCTGTAAGTTGCTAACATACTATAAAACATAAGGAATTTTTAAGTTGTTAATCTATGGCAAGAGATAAGTTCCTCAGTACATTTTAATTCAAGAAAGCTAAGTTATATTAAAGTAGTAAACAACAAAAAATTTCTTTTCACATTGCATTGGCCAAAGCTTGTCATATTTTTAAGGGGGCAAAAGTAAAATTCCCATTTTCCCTGAAAGTGAATAGAATAAGTATGGTCAAAGAATTATTGAACATCTATTATATGGCAGATACTATGAAAGAAACTTTATATATTTTCTCTCATTTCTCTAAGAATCCCATGAAATTGGCACTATTTTTTTAATATGTCAGATGAAGGAATTAATTATACTGCTGGTGAATTATAGAGCCAAGATTTGACCTTACTTTGTATCTTAGTCCCTTTGCATTGCTATAAAGTCCCTGAGGCCATGTAAGATGTTTATTTGGCTTATAGACCTGCAGTATATATAAGAACCATGGTGTCAGCATCTGGTTCTCGTAAGCACTTCAAGGAGCTTCCAACTATGATGTAAGGTGAAGGGGAAGCAGCATATCTTATGGAGAGAAAGCGGGCAAGACAGAGAGAGGGGAGGAAATGCTAACAGAGAATTTACTCATTGATGAGGAAAACACCAAGCCATTCAAGAAGGATCTACCCCCATGACCCACACATCTCCACCATGTCCCCCCTCCAACACTGGAGATAAAATTACAACATGAGATTTGGAGGAGACACATCCAAAATCTTTTAGTCTGTGTAACTCAGAGGCCTGGGCTTTTTCTAATATATCACTCATTTTCATTTCTCAGCAGTTTTGCTATCCACAGATGACCTGTAATGGATGAATTACATTTAGGTCAATATTATAATTTAGTCATTGGTCAAAAATAACTAATAAATATTAGGAGCATCATAAACTCTGAGCTCATATGTCTGGTTTTTTTTTCTCATTATGTGTCATGAAGGAAATTGGAGCGGCGTTTTGGGAAATGGTAGATAATCTCAGGGTTCTGTAATTAATTTTATGTGTTAACTTAAAATGGTCTGTGTGGTGCCCAGATAGTTGGTCAAACATTATTCTAGGTGTGTCTGTGAAGATGTTTCTAGATGAGATTAATATTTGAGTTGGTAGACTGAGCAAAGACGATTGCTCTTCCTAGTGTGAGTGGACCTCATCCAACCAGTTGGAGTCCTGAATAGAAAAGGCCAACTTTGCCATGAATTAGGGGGAACATCTTCTGCCTGACTTCCTTAAACTGGGACATCTGTACTATCCTGCCTTCGGACTTGAATTCAAGCATTGGTTCTTCCTGGCAGCATTCAGACTAGAACTATACTACAGGCTTGCCTGCAGGTTTTGAGACTCCATAATTGCATTAGCCAATTTTTGTTTTACATGTATACATGCATATATACATGCAAAGATGTATATACCACACACACATATATACACATCTTGTTAGTTCTGTTTCTTGTTGAATTCTGATTAATACAGGTAAACATAACTCTGAGATTGTGTGATTATGAAATTCAACAGCAACAATGAAGAACTGCTGTTTAAAGGAGAGGCTTAGATTCAGTTTTCCTTTCAGTGAGCATTTTATTGATGATCCTTAATGGATTCTTTACATTGACATTTACATGTTATTGTAGCATGTAGATATTAAGTAATTGTTACCATCAGGAAGCTAATTGACCAAATGTTTATTTTATTTTATTTTTTCTGAAAATGTGGGCTGCTAATGTGGATCAATGTCATTGCATTTCTGGCAGTATTTGGCTTACCTAAGTCACAAAAAAATTAAGAAGAGAAAGATTGATTCTTTTCTAAATTTTATATTTTCTCCTGACAACTCCTCTGCAACCCTAGGCATAGATTAATGAATGGCATATGCACAAAGTGCTATCAGCTCACGTATATGACATTACTCAGATGTCTCAAACTCCGGAAAAAGCATGTGAATGATTTATGGAATTGATATTAATCTCTTTCCAGTAAATGCATTACTTCAGTTACATGGGAAATTGATGTTACTACTCTAATGTCAAATTAATTTCTTTCTTGCTGGATCAGCATTGCAAATAGAATTAGATGTTAACCTTTTATATATCTAAACAGGGTAAAAGATGGAAAGCAATTCTATAGGTAAAATTTGGATGCTGTCTGCATAGAAGGGGTATATGTTTTTTCTTTTTGTGTTTTGTTCTTTCTGAGATTTGTGAATCCAATGATATTAGATCATATTTAAATTATAGCTTAATATAATTTAGGAATAGCGTATTTATACTTGAATCTGAATATTTAATAGAAAGCTATAAATAACAGTATTGCAAATGAGAATTACATGTTGTTAAAAAACCCCCAAATTCTAGAGAACAAGACTATTTTTCAAGGGAAATTTTATCTAAGAATTTTAAATCTCTAATAAATAGAAATTATTTTATCTCTTATTTAGTGCATACAGCAGACTGGATACTTGGTAGACACTCTCTTCTTCCTTCTAGATATGCTAGGCCTGCATGAGTTTCTTTTTCACTAAGTGCTTTATATTTCATTTTCTGCCCTTCAGATCAATTCTTTTTCTAAGGCTTTTAGTTTCTGTTCCAAGCTTTCTGTGATATTCATTTGTCATAGGTTTGACTATGGCCTATTTAGCATAGTCTAACAAACTCTGGCTTGTATTTTAATTCCAAATTATCCAGAAGGAAAATATGACTGAGTCAGCTTAGATCTGGTCAACTGTAGCCAAAGTAGGGCCGCCTCTTCTTGGATGTGGGGAGGACAGATCCTCCTAGAAGATGTGAGTGAAGGGGAAAGACGAAGGTTCTTCCAGTTTGACAAATCCTGCTTTATGGAATAGCTCCCACCTCACACTTTGCTCATCCTGATTTCTCAGGTCTGCTCCCTCATGTACCTTAACTTTTCATCCCAGTCGGCCTTATCCCCAAACCATTCTTAACAGAGCATAATGTCTGTGAGCAGGATCTGAGCTGCTTCCAGTAACTCTCTGATGTATAAAAGACAAGCACTGGCCACCAGTTATAGCATTTCCTGCATTATTTTTGTTGGTATAGTCTGGAAAACTGGGTTCTTTCTTGATACTCCTTTTCTGTGCTGAAGTGTTAGTATTCATATAGCTTAGAATCGTAGAATTAGCATCTCTGTATGTGTGAGTTATTACATGGACCCCTTGCTCTCTTGACAGGAGAGGGCTGAGAGGTCTAATTTTCACCATGTCTATATTCAAATCTACTTTTCATTTTCCTAATAAATGGCTGAGATTCAGATGTGAATAGACATTTTTTCTTGGACCATTAAGTGACAAGTAGGCTTGGTTTACATTATTGTGTATGTCCACCACCTAGAATTTTTGGAATCTTTCTGGTTTAAATCATGTCTGAGCATCTTATATTCTATGCTTTTTTGGGCACTGTACATTAGACCTTCTGGTTCTCCTTGCTAGGGCCACTGTCTTCTGACCTTGACAGTATCCAGTGTCTTTTGGATCCTGAAAGTATACTCTAATTAAGATGGTGTGAGTCTGGTTGTATCTGGAAAGTGGTAAATGAGAGTTAAGGGTGGTAGTAATAGAAATTAGGTGAGTGTTTTCCTTACTTAAGAAATTGCTAGTTTTTAATATTTTTACACCATTTATTTCCATAGAGAATTGTGATCTCCTGGGATTTCTGCCATTTATTCTCTATTCCAGGTGTTTGGGTAGCACCTCACTGGATATTTCTTCAATGATTTATTTCAATTTGTCTTGTATTATATTTGCATAGCACTATGTTGGGCCCTGGGGGTAAGTGTGGGATGGAAAGAAGAGAAAAAATGTCTGACACAGTCTTTGCCATTAGAAAAACTGACAGCCTAGTCAAGAATATATTCATCAGTTAATACTAGGGAGTGAATCAAGCAAGGGAGAGTACAAGGTTTGACTCTTTACTCATTAATTTATTACTCAAATATTTATTGAGAGTTCACTGTGTCAGATTCACTATGTAGGCAGTGGGGACTCAGAGGTAAGTAAGATAGGATTCTTGCTCTCAGGGAACTCACAATATGATGATGGACACAAGTTAGTGCACAAAAGACCTGCAGGACTGGTAATGTTCAAGGTATCATCATCTCTCATCTCATTCTTGAATATGCAATGTGTGTTCTCACCTTAGGGCTATTATACTTCTTTTGCCTGGAATGCTCTTCCACCAAGATATTTATAGGATATATCTCTCATGTCATTCAAGTTTCTGCTCAAATGTCATCTCATCAGGGTGGTCTTTCCTGGCTTCACAAATAATGTAGTACATTCTTTCCATCTCCCCTATTCCTCTTACTTTATTATTATTTTTTTAACATTTGTCATCACAAGTCTTGTTATATATTTATTTTCTATTTGATTATTATATATGTAGTATGTACCACTTCTAGAATAAAGCTCCATGAGAATAGGATTGTGTCTGTTACATTGAATACTTTATATACCCAGCAGCTCGCACAGTGTCTCATACTTAACAGGCGCTAAAAATACTTTTTATTAAATACTTGAAGCAATGAATGAATGAAGAATGAATTCATGGAGTCTGTGTAGGGTATGAGAGAGTCACCAAGGATGGAGTGACCCTTTTTACCTGGGAACATGAAGAAGAGATGAGAGCTGAGAATGGAAGGTGTTGGGTAGACTGTTCTGTCATGTTCTGCTTACATATGTTTTTACAGAGGTGTAGATTGATGACAGAGTCTTTCAAACTTTATAGCAGGAGAGTGTGCCTTAAGCAAGGGTTGCTTTAAATCCCATCTTAATGGTGTAGTATTATATATTAATAAGATTTTCAAAACTTTGATCTGTCTTCATATTCTTGTTAATGCTTCTGCCTACCAATTGGTAGTTATGAGATTTTGACTGGATTGTGGGTTTCTTGATGTGGGCAGGGATCTGAATTTATTTGTCTATCCTTAGAGACTGGCACAGTTATTAGGAATTACCTTGGCAGTGGTAGATTTTTTTCAGTAAAAATTAATTAGAGTTCCCTTGGAGCTGGATTTTTCTAGAATTCTGTGATTCTATCCTACAGGCACTTCTGCAGCTATTGTTTAAATTTCTTGCAGATAGTGCACTTTTTAGTACATTAAATCTTACAGCTCTGGCTTCTTTCCTGTATCTTTCATCTGGAAAAGCCATGTATCTACTTTTCTCATTGCACTAGAATGATTTATTTACATGTAAGTGCCTTCGATTAGACTTTGAACTGTTGGAAGACAAGAACTTTCGTAGGTTCTCTTTTCCTCATTATAACTTAGTACAGTATCTTGCACATAGTAGATATATGTAAATGTTTGAACAGATAGAAAAGCAATGAAACCACAGGTTGCAAATTAACATTGATTAAGGAAAATCAGGAAAAGGGAAAAGGATGATTTGTAACAGCACAACACTGTGCTGGGCATTAGGGGTCAACATTCTAAAAATGACCAGCTAGTTCACTGTTCTTCTCCTAACATCAGTGTTTATAGATTATGAAGAATAACTGTGGATGAACTTGGATTTGTTTCCCCTATTGTATATCTTCATGTCAGTGTTCTTTAGGTGGGAAGAATGTAGGTAAATGGAGCTAGACACATTTTGATGCATGTAAATAAATTTGAATGTGTCATCATCAAAGCATAGCAGTTGTCTGTCTCCAAACATAAATCTTTACATGCAGCCCATACTACTTTGTGGCTACCACTTTAACAGCCCCAGAGTGCAGGTGTTGAAGGCGGTCATGCTCAGTGGGATTCCTATGGATATCTCTCCCTTTGCACTATGTCCAAACTATTGGAGTTTAACAAATGCCATTATGACTGTTTTAAATGTGACAATTTTAGTACTGAACTACAATATTATATTTATAAGCAGTGCAATGAATGTGCTCTTTCACTGTCTGTGTCTAAAGTTTTTATTTTTTTCTTAAGAATCTTAGTTACCTAATTAAATCTTCACTCATTCATTTATTCAACAAATATCCATTGGCCATTGATTATGAACAGTTTTAAATAGTTAACAACCACAAAGGAAACAAGTATTTCTTTGAACAGGTACTTTTGTGCCTAGCACTGTGGCATATAACACTGCAGAAGCAGCATAATGTAAGGGAAAGATAATATACTTTGGAAACAGACAGCTATGAATTCAGATTTCCCTTTGACTTTTGCTAACAAAAGCATGACAACTGTTTTAACAAGGTATTTAGATTTTGTGGACCTTGGTTCCCTCATTTGTAAATTAAGATAATTGAGGGTGAGATGAAGTGCTGTGTAACTCAGTTAGCAATAAATGGTAAATATTATAATCATTGTCTACCATGCAAGTAAACTATAAAGTGCTTCCTAAGCTTAGTGCAGTGGCTCATATCTGTAATCCTAGCACTTTAGCAGGCCAAGGTGAAAGTAGAGGCTAAGAGTTCAAGACCAGCTGCTAACATAGCAAACAATAACAAAATAATAACATAGCAAACATAACAAAAAGTAATTTGAAATACTAGTCAGGTATGGTGATGAATGCCTATACTCCCAGCTACTCAAGACACTAAGGCAGGAGAATCCCTTTAGCCCAGGAGTTGGAGGCTGTAGCTGTTGCTATGGTCATGCCACTCTACTCCAGCCTGGATGACACAATGAAATTTTGTCTCTTAAAAAAAACAAAGGCTTGGCGCCTGTGGCTCAAGTGGCTAAGGCCCCAGCCACATATACCTAAGGTGGCAGGTTTGAATCCAGCCCGGCCTGCCAAACAACAATGATGGTTGCAACCAAAAAATAGCCAGGTGTTGTGGTGGGCACCTGTGGTCCCAGCTACTTGGGAGGCAGAGGCAAGAGACTTGCTTGAGCCCAGGAGTTGGAGGTTGCTGTGAGCTGTGATGCAATGGCACTCTACACAGGGGGACAGCTTGAGGCTCTTTCTCACCCCCCCCCAAAAAAACCCCAAAAGTTGTTTCTGGATTAAATTATTATGAATATACCTAGAGGCATTATTATTATTAATCATTACCCTTAGAGGATTTGTCTTCTAGTCAGGTGGGTATTTATAAAGCCTAAATAACAGGAATTAAGAATTATTTTTATAAATATACCTGGAAAGACGTTTCGCTCATAGTAAGGTTTGTAAAGTATGGCAGTACAATTGTCAAGTGAATGCTATTAAAATAAATACTGTAGATATTCAGAAGTGAACGAAATGTAGACTGGGATCTTCATGAGCTTTTCCCAAGTGATCCCAACACAGGAAGTCTGCAGACCACACTTTGAAACACACTTTTCCAAAGAGTCCAGTCCAAGACAGTTGTTCTTAAGTAAAAGGTGTGGTAAGTGCATCATTTTACCTAATTATTCTGTATTTCCCTTTCACCTGAGGAAAATTTGAATTTTGTGAAAGAAAATCTTAATGTTTAGGATAACTATCTGGGGTTTCTGACCTTAAGATCCTCTTCTTATTTAACTTTTTACTTCTTTCCTTACCCCAAGTCAAAAAGTCACCGACCTGCTGGTTTAATTGACTATGTATTTCATACTGTTCCATCTTCTTTATTCCTACTCTGGTTGTCTTATTACATGCTGCCAGGATTATTGCAGTAATTTCCTAATTTAACTCTACCTCAGGCTCTACCTTTTCTTTCTTTCTTTTCTTTTCTTTCTTTTTTTTTTTTTTTGGCTGGGGCTGGGTTTGAACCCACCACCTCCAGCATATGGGGCCAGTGCTGTACTTCTTTGAGCCACAGGCGCAACCCTCAGGCTCTACCTTTTCAATACATTGTGTATATTTTTGTTCAAGTCATTTTTCTGAAGCATAGCTTGAATCATATTACTCCCTATTAAGAAAGTTTTAGTAACTTCTGAATGCTTTTTAAATGAAATAAACTTTCTCAACATGTCAATTAAGACCCTTTAGTTTGGACCCAACATCTCTTTTTAGTCTTTCTTTTTTTCATTCTGCTATTTTTATTCAGTGCTCTAGTCAATCTGAAGTATTCACTGTTTATTAAACCTGCGTTCTTTTTTCCATTATTCTTTTCCCTTAGAAAAGCCACTGACTCTGTGGCCTTCTCCAATGTCCCATCTCACCTCTAAGTCTTCACCTTTATTTTGACAAAATAATTTATCATTTAACCCCTATTTTAAGTGTCATTTCATCCATAAAAACTATCCTGAAATTTATAATCAGATATGTGATGTTTCCCTGTACTACACCCATTATTTGAATAGCATTTCATATTCTGCATTGTGGTATAAGTATAGTTAACTGTCTTAAAATTTAATAAGCTCTTTATTAGCATAAATTGTTTCTTATTCATCCTTTTAATTCCTTGATAGACTTGAAATAGAATCTTGCATATAGTATTTAGGAATATCTAAAGAGTAGAAGGTACTTTGGAGTTAAGCAGACATCAGTTCAAATTTTTTCTCTGGTACTTAATGGTTACTTGACTTTGTGCATGTCACTTAGCAAAGCCTAAATTTTCTCAACTGGAAGGAAAACTTTCACCTGCCTAATATGGAAGAAAAGTGGTAAAGATTAATTTATGTATAATATGTAACACATTTGGAACAAAATAATTTTATGTTGAATGATATTTATAGTTATTTTAGAAGCAGACTCATTTTTTGGGAATAAAAGTAACCACTAGAAAAGTAAATAATTACTATGAGGTGGGAGAGCATTATTGGAGACAGCTAATATTTTTAATAGACATGCATTTGAGAAATAACAGAGTTTATACAGCAAATTTTCTTGTATTTTAAAATTTAGGTAGAGGTATCTTATTTTAACATCTCAGTATCTATCACTTAAGATAGAAAAGGCCGAAGCCTTGATTGTTCATAGCATTCTGCCTGGTTGTTATCATTTCTTTTCATACATTTTTCTGTCACATATGAGGAGTTTGAAGTTTTGTGGTCTTTTATATAACATCTTTTTTTATTGTGGTAAGAACGCTTAACATGAGACCTACCCTCTTAACAAAATTTTAAGTGCACAATACAGGATTGTTAACTATAGACAAAATGTACAGTAGGGCATCATTTGGTTTTGATAATAAACTATTTGGTTGGAGCAGTTGGGTGTTAGGGAATATGTTGTAAAGCTTCTCTTGTACTTTGATTTAGAAACCTGTAAGATCATAGTTCTATTATATTAGTTCTACCAAATGCTTTTAGAGACTACGTTTCAGTAGCATTGGTATTGTCCCAGATACTATTTTTGTGTTCCTAAGAATATAATTGGATACTGTTAGGAAAGAATTTTCAACATCTTTCCTGGGTAGTTGAAAACCTATTGCAATAAAAATGTAATGTTCAATAGCATTATTCCACTGGTAGCACATAACTCTTTATATTTACATTGATTGATTTTCTTCAATCGCCTAACCGCCTACTAGGTTCAGATTTTTCCATGTTAATTTTGATTTAGTATTTTTATTTCTGAAAGCAAACAGGGAACAAACCATATATTAACGCTGCATGTTTTTTTTCAGAAGCTAGTGAGAACTTCGGAATCTATAACAATGAAATAATGGGGAAGCAAATTACCATAATATACAAGGAGAATTCATATTCTAGCAATCTTCTATAGACTGCTAACTTGAATCATACCCACATGCAAATTATTTACATACCATAATGTCATAAACATAAATTAGTTCCTACAATGTTAGGAAGAGGACATTTTTCCTGGTTTATTCAACACAGTTTTCCTTCTAATGTTTATAAGTATTTAGGAATAGCAAGTTGTCTTCTACTAGGTGACAGACATTCTTAGATTAGTAATCCATTGGTTAAATTCTGAATTCCCATGGAGTGAAATATAGAGTGAATGATAATACATATATGTATACACTGTTTTATTTTAATAGTAATAGAGAAACACTTCAGGAATTGTAATGGTATTATATTTATTAGCTGACTTTATGTGATTGCAACTAAATTCAGCTCTATCAAATGAAGAAGTAATCTATCTAAGAGTCACCACAAATTCACTCTACTCCAAACTTGGCAGTCTTTTCAACCTTGAGTCCATTTTCTCTCTAACTGAATCAAAAAATGTTATAATCTCTTCAAGACTGGGGTTGTGCTTATTTATCTTTGTGTCCTTACAGCCTAGTACAATGGATGGTAGGTAATATGCAATCAATAAATAGGGAAAATAGAAGCAACTGGAAGAGAACTTCCAAAACTTCTACTAGTGTATCCACTGACTTACTTGGATCTGTGCCCTTAGTCTTTCTTTCCTTCTCTTACTGGAAGAACTTGTTCTGTTCTTATTGGAGCCTGATCTCTCTACTTGTACATTATAGCTTTCTGTACTATATTTAAATTGTTATAAGAAAATACCATGAACCAGATAGTTTTTAAAGAAGAGAACGTTGTTTCTCATGGTTCTGGAGGCTTGGGAGTCCTATGTCAAGGCATCAGTAGATTTGGTATCTGGTGGAGGCCAACTTTCTGGTTTATAGATGATGTGTACATGACCACACCCTTAGTATTCTTTCCCAAACACATTCTCTCATTTGTTAACAATTTGGACTGACTGAGAATTTTCTAAATATTTAAGTTCTGCTTCCCTTCTGTTTAAAAATTCTATCTTTAAATTTTTTCTCTTTTGTATTATACTGTCATAAATCAAGGGAAGTAAAGTTGTACTTTCAACACTTTGCTTAGAAATTTCTTTAGCCAAATGTCTTATTTACCTACTTATTTTTATTAAATCATTGCTATATACATTAATGCAGTCATGGGGTACAATGTACTGGTTCTATATATAATTTGAAATATATATTTTTTTTAATTTGAAATATTTGTATTGGAATCATTAGGGTAGGACAGAGACCAGCTGAAAATAAGACAGAGCTACTTAACCCCACCACACCAAGCAGGCCTCCAGTTTCTCAGGCTGTAACACTATACGGGTCCTTGACAAACCTCAAGGGGAAAAGCCAAATGGGGTAAAATAATCATGGGGCAGAATCAGCAGAAACGCTCTAGTAATATGAATAACCAGAGTAGGTCAACCTCCCCAAGAAAGGATGTGGCAGATGAAACTGAAGATCCCCTATATAAACAGATGGCTGAGATGTCAGAAATTGAATTCAGAATTTGGATTGCAAATAAGATTAATAGAATAGAGGCAAAGATGGAACTAGAAATTCTAGGAGCATTCCAAAAGTTCAGTCAAGAATTTAACAAATTCAAAGACAAAACCACCAAAGTTTGAAACATTAAGGCAAGAGATTGCAACCCTCAAAGATCTGAAATATATGGTAAAATCTCTTGGTAACAGAGTGCAGGAGGCAGAAGAAAGGATCTCAGAGGTAGAAGACAAAGCTTCTGAATATATCCAAACATCGAAGGAGAATCAGAAATGGAAAGCAAAAACAGATCATTCTTGCAGAGAGCTCTGGAATAATTTGAAGAAAACTAATATTCACTAATATTCAATAGGATTAATTCAAGAAAACTAATATATCCAATATCCAAGGCAAGAAATTGTAGCCCTCAAAGATCTGAAATATACAGTAGACTCTCTTGGTAACAGAGTGCAGGAGGCAGAAGAAAGGATCTCAGACATAGAAGACAAAGCTTCTGAATATATCCAAACATCGAAGGAGTATCAGAAATGGAAAGCAAAAACAGATCATTCTTTCAGAGAGCTCTGGAATAATTCGAAGAAAACTAATATTCACTAATATTCAATAGGATTAATTCAAGAAAACTAATATTCACTAATATTCAATGGGATTCCCTGAAGGCGACGAAGTTGCTTCACAAAACACAGAGGGTCTTCTTTATGAAATTATGAAAGAGAACTTTCCAGATATGTCAAGAGATCCTGAAATCCAGACTGCAGACAGCTTCAGAACCCCAGCACAACTCAACCCAAATAAGACATCCCCAATCACATCATAATTAACTTCACTAAAGTGAATATGAAAGAGAGAAAATCTTAGAATTTCTTTTTTTTTTTTTGAGACAGAGCCTCAAGCTGTCCCCCTTGGTAGAGCGCCGTGGCATAGCTCACATTAACATCAACTCCTGGGCTCAAGTGAGTCTCCTGCCTCCACCTCCCAAGTAGCTGGGACCACAGGTGCCTGCCACAATGCCTGGATATTTTTTTTGTTGTTGTTGCAGCCATCATTGTTGTTTGGTGGGCCGGGCTGGATTTGAACCCGCCACCTTAGGTGTATGTGGCTGGTGCCTTAGCCACTTGATCCACAGGCACTAAGCCAAGAGAAAATCTTGAAAGCAGCAAGACATAAGAAAACCATACCCTACAAGGGGAAGAATATTAGAATAACTGCAGATCTCTCTGCTGAAACCTTTCAGGCAAGAAGAGGGTGGTCATCGACATTTAATCTCATTGACAAATCTCATCGACATTTAAAACAAAATAACTTTCAGCTCAGGATCCTGTATTTAGCTAAACTGAGTTTCATTTATGATGGAGAAATTAAATACTTTAATGACATCCATGTGTTGAAGAAATTTGCCATAACTAAACGAGCTCTCCAGTATATTCTCAGACCTATTCTCCATAATGACCAGTGGAATCCACCACCACAAAAGTAAACTAACTCAGAAGCTATTGCTCAAACTCCAACTTCTGTAGTGGCGAAAGGATTAAAAACGTCCACTGGACTTTTGAACAACTCGATACCTAAAATTTTATCAGGCTTATCAATAATTTCAATCACTGTGAATGGCTTAAATTGTCTTCTAAAGAGGCACAGATTGGCTGGATATGGAAACTCAACCAGACATCTGTTGTATACAAGAATCTCATCTTACCTTAAAAGACAAATATAGACTCAGGGTGAAGGGATAGTCATTTATATTCCAGGCTAATGGAAAGCAGAAAAAAGCAGGTGTTGCAATTTTATTCACAGATACAATGGGATTTAAACTAACAAAAGTAACCAAAGATAAAGATGGCCACTTTATATTTGTCAAAGGCAATACTCAATATGCTGAGATCTCAATTATCAATATCTATGCACCCAACCAGAATCCACCTCAATTTATAAAAGAGACTCTAACTGGCATGAACAACTCAATTTCCCCCACCTCCATCATAGTTGGAGATTTTAACGCTCCTTTGGCAATGTTGGATAGATCCTCCAATAAGAAGCTTAGCAAAGAAATCTTAGATTTAAATTTAACTATTCAACTTCTGGACTTATCAGACATCTACAGAACATTTCATCCTAACAAAACTTTTCTTATCAGTACATGGAACATAGTCCAAAATCAATCACATCTTAGGCCACAAATCTAACCTCAGAAAATTTAAAGGAATAGAAATTATTCCATGCATCTTCTTGGATCATCATGGAATAAAAGTTGAACTGAGCAACAACAGGGATCTGCAGACTCATACAAAAACATGGATGCTAAAGAACCTTATGCTGAATGATAGATGGGTCAGAGAAGAGATCAAGAAGGGAATAACTTATAATAATAATTTTTAGAACAAAATGATAATGAAGATATGAGTTATCAGAATCTCTGGAGTACTGCAAAGCCAGTCCTAAGAGGGAAATTTATAGCATTGCAAGCCTTCCTCCAGAAAAGGGAAAGAGAGGAACTTAACAACTTAATGAGACATCTCAAGCAGCTGGAAAAGGAAGAACATTCCAATCCCAAATCCAGCAGAAGAAAAGAAATAACCAAAATTAAAGCAGAATTAAATGAGATTGAAAACAAAAGGATTATAGAACAGATCAAGAAATCAAAAAGTTGGTTTTTTGAAAAAAATCAACAAAATCGATAAACCAAGATAAACCAACCTAACCAAGAAAAAAAGATAAAGTCTCTAATCTTGTCAATCAGAAACAAAGATGAAATAACAATAGACCCTTTAGAAATTAAAAAAATCCTTAATGAATATTACAAGAAACTTTATTCCCAGAAATATGACAATCTGAAGCATATTGACCAATACTTGGAAGCACGACATCTCCCAAGACTTAGCCAGAATGCAGTGGAAATGTTGAACAGACCTATATCAAGTTCTGAAATAGCATCAACTATACAAAACCTCCCTAAAAAGAAAAGTCCAGGACCAGATGGCTTCACGTCAGAATTCTACCAAACCTTTAAAGAGGAACTAGTACCTATATCACTCAACCTTTTCCAAAACATAGAAAAAGACGGAATACTACCCAACACATTCTATGAAGCAAACATCACCTTGATACCAAAACCAGGTAAGGACCCAACAAGAAAATTATAGACAATATCACTAATGAATATTGATGCAAAAATATTCAACAAAATCCTAACAAACACAATCCAGCAACACATCAAAAAAATTATACACCACGACCAAGTGGGTTTTATCACAGGATCTCAAGGATGGTTCAACATACGTAAATCTATAAATGTAATTCATCACATAAACAAATAAAAAAAACAAAGACCATATGATTCTTTCAGTTGATGCAGAAAAAGCTTTTGATAATATCCAGCATCCCTTCATGATCAAAACATTTAAGAAAATTGGTATAGAAGGGACATTTTTAAAAAATTATTTATTTATTTATTTATTTTTTAATTTTTTTTTATTGAATGGTAACTATGTACATTAATGCACTTCTGGGGTACAGTGTGGGGTTTTCACATGCAATCTGAAATACTTCCATCAAACTGGTCAACACAGCCTTCATGTCATTTTTCTCAGTTATTGCTTTAAAATGTTCACATTCTACTCTTAGAAAGATTCACCTGTACCCCTATAAGACAAACCTCAGAAGTGATCCCTCCAAACCCCCTCCTTCTACCCAGTCTCCCCTCCCTTATCCCTCCCCCCTCCCCGTACTCTTAGGCTATTTGGTTATAGCTTTCGTATAAAAGGTATAAATTAGTTTCATAATAGGGGTGTGTACATTGGATACTTTTTCCTCCATTCTCATGATACTTTGCTCAGAAGAACATTCTCTAGCTCCATCCATGTGAACATGAAGGATGTAAAGTCTCCATCCTTCTTAATGGCTGCATAGTATTCCATGGTATACATATACCACAGTTTGTTGATCCATTCGTGGATCGATGGGCACTCGGGCTTCTTCCATGACCTGGCAATTATGAATTGGGCTGCAATAAACATTCTGATACAAATGTCTTTGTTGTAATGCAATAACTCTAAATTTTCTAAATGAATCTTTCCCAACATACATAACTACTTATCTTCATATTTCCCTTCCTTTTTTCTGGCTTCCACTTATCATGCTTAAGAAAAAAGAGTTTTACATTAAAATAAGATTTTATTTCCTATCTTTGAGGGGGAATTTCAATTGATATAAGATAAAATACCTTTAGTAGAGATGTGTTGCTCACGATTTAGCACTTAGAAACGGTAATGACAAATAGCAAGGGGCACCACTTGCTAGGTCCTGTGCACCTGCTTTGCTGGCAGCAGTCCTCTGGGCTTCTCCAGGCTTCGCTCCAGGGACTTCCCATAGAGCAAACTGAGCCTCATTGATCCCCCTGACATTAAATGTTACTTAATAAATTTCCTGAAACTAATACAAACCTTGAGGTTTTCTGAGACATCTGGAATACTCCTTATGTCCACCATGCAGTAAAACAATTCTTAGCATCTCAGACCTTTGAGAAGTGCAGGCCACTTGTTTCATGTTGGAGACAGTGAGTCACATTGAGAGCTTTGTCCAGGGTCGCCTTCCTGCACTGAGATATAAAACAAATGTTGGCAGTTTGTACTTATCTGACAGTTTTTAATATTCTTAATATCAAAACAAATACAAAATAGAACTCAATAGCAGTGTTTATTATAACCAGACCATTTGGTTTAAATCCTAGCTCTACCACTAACTGTGTGATCCTGGACAAATACCTAACTTCTCTGGGCTTCAGTTTTCCCCCTTTTATAATGGGGGTAATAATATGGGAGGTAGTTTCCCTATAGGCTGGTTATGAGGAAGAGTTAACATTTTTTAAAAGCACTTAGAGTAATAGCTACCACATAGTAAGAGGTTAATAAATGCAATAAATATTAGCTAATAGTAATATTTAGTACTAAATAATATCAAGGTTTTTACATATTTCATCATTCTTTTATTGCTTCATGTGTGGGTTTGTCCACGTGAATTCAAAGACAGGTATAATGTCATGTTTTTCTTTGGTGTTTCTCTTTAATTCTACCAGAGAAGCAGTGATCCCTGTAAATAAGACAAAATAAGTATGTTCATCTTATTTAGACTCTACAGTTATACACCTTCTCCACATTTTGTTTTATTGAGAATAACAACCAACAGAATTATTATTCTGAATACCAAAATGTGGGAGTATCTTCTGTAGAGGAAATAACGCATTACAGTCTCACTTTTGTGAAGTGATTTTCACCAATGTTTTCTGTAAGGTCATGTGCCCATACAAGGCCTACAAGCTGTTCTTTAGAATTTCCGTGTCTGACTGACATAGTAGTGTGATATGGGGACTGATTCCAGCACAAAGCATATCTCTTTTGAATTTATTATTAACATAATGCCCAGCCTCCTTTGGGGTTTTATATTTTTACATTTCCCTTAAAAAGAAGGCTATGAGGTAAAAAATCAAAGCAAGGCCTATGAGCAAAAATAAAGACAATGATGTGGAACTTGAACGTATCCAGTTTTGAGAGTAGATAGTCAATGTCAAAGTACTTTTTTATAAAAATCAAGTAGCTTCAGTGTTGGCTGCAAAGCATAATGTGCTTGACTCATTTGTCTGGGGATGCATAGACAGACACCTGGGAAGCATGGATCAGAAGAAGTGGCTTTGAATGACAGTTTTTTGACGTAATTCCATTCCTGATAACCTTTGCACATAGAAAGGCAGATTGCATTTTTCAACAAGTATTGAGAGATACCATTAAGTGTGTTGTTAATAAGGGATAAGAGGTTCTATAAAGTTTTAATGCAAAATACAAGCTGGGTGTGGTGGTGTATGCATGTAATCCTTGCACTCTGGAAGACTGAGGGAGACCCCATCTCTAAAAATAGCTGAGCATTGTGGCAAGCACCTGTAGTCCCAAGTACTTGGGAGGCTGAAACAAGAGAATCACTTGAGCCCAAGAGTTTGAGATTGCCATGAGCCATGGTGCCAAGGCACTCTACTGAAGGCAACAAAGTGAAACTCTGTCTCACAAAAAAGAAAAAGTTTTAATGTAAAATATATAAATACTGAAAATTGTGATAATTCTGCATCTTCTGTTGCAAACCATAGCCCAGATGCTCACCTGTAACTTTCAAGCTGTATTAACCCATCACATGATGAGGACCCACTTGAATTCATCTCTATGGTATATCGTAGCAGAACTAGCTTTCCAAAAGGATGACCACAAACAAAATTCACATAAAATATCTGTCTGTAGACCTCTGTGGGAAAGCTCTGAAGAGTTTAATTGATTCACCATCCATTTACTTTGTTTTAGACTACAGAGAGCTCAAATATGTTCAATGACTCCCCTCTAAATAACTAGCTAGTAAGTAGAAAAAACAGAATTAGATTCCAGTTCTCTTGGCTTCTGAGCATAGGGCTACTTTGATTTCATGATCCATTTTCGTGCTCTGAACTAAATAAAGTACCTCAGAACTTTTGTGCAGAGAGTTTGTAAATGGCCACAGTTTTTTACAGTTTCCTAGACACTGCACTAAATGCTTACGCATAAAATCTAATTTAATATTTACACTCACCCATGAAGAAGGTGCTATTATCTTCACTTTATAGATGAACCAACAAAAATACATGAATATTAAGTAACTTCCTCCAAATCGCTCAAATAGAAAATTACAGAGCTGGGAAATGAATCCAAGGAGGCTGATAGAAACCTGTCCTCTGAAGTAAAGTGCCGTCCACCTCCCATACATCTACCTATGTTCACAAGCACATATCTGCAAACATAGATGCCATGATACATATGTAGAAACAGAACTCAGATACCTACATATCTATAATATGCATGTCAATTGTAATGGCCATTTATACTCATTTTTGTGAGTATTATTTTGTGATTCTTTGAAGATATTTCTGTGTCTGTAGTTTGGTTCCTCTGGGTAAGGAATTCTTTTTTATTTCTTTAATGTCTACACTGATGTTTGAAAAATTTAACTGCAAGATAAGCTTTGGGTATTATACGTTTTTGCAAACAGTGAATACCATAAAAATCATAAAAACCTTATTTCACTCAGAAAATGAGTTACAGAAAACAGAAACAGCATGAATGTCCTAAAATAAGATACATATTTAAAAAACCCTTATGTAACCAGATGCAATTATTAAAATAATGTTATATAAAATATTTAATAGAATTCAACTTTTAAGGCATATTACAATAAAAATTTGGTTAAAAACAGATAATATAATGCAAAAATTGTATTATATATGTACTTCAAAAAATATAGATACATGTATATACAGTATATACTATTACTATGTAAACCCACATACACTGACATATGACATATCTATAGATAATATTTGGAAGGCTTATAGTAATATTATTGGTAGTTATATCTTGAAATTATGGATAATTTTAAATAAAATTAAAATTTTATCTCTCTATTTTGTAAAATAAGCATAATGCTTCGATAATAAGGAAAAATGTTTAAGAAAATAAAGAAAAGCTCACTGTTCTCAGGATACTATTCTGTACTATGTGGGAAATTAGAGCTCGGTCTTACCTTGACCCTTAATGAGGCTGTGCCACTGATTGACTTGAAATAACAAACTATGTAGGCAACAAGGTATATACTAATTTTTACAGTAGTTTCAACATGATCTTTCAAGAGGCCTCCTTCAAGTTCAATTGTCTTTCTCTATACTAAGGGAAAAGAGTTAGTCTTTGAAAACTGGAGCATTTTACAACCATGCCTGTGGCTTACAGCAAGCAAGTTAGAGGAAGCCTACTACTCTGAAGGACACTAGATGACCTTCTGGGAGGCCAGTGCCCTCCTATAGCATTCTGTGGTCTCTCCGAGTTCTTCAAGACACAGTGCTCTGCTTTTGAGATCCCCAGAGTACAAAATTGCCAAGTCTTATTTTGCGGCTTGAAAGTGCAAAAACATCTTAGATGCTTCATTTTATTTTTTAAATGCAGTATCTCCAACATTGGCATAAATCCAAGTTCTGGTTTCCTAAACAAAAAAATACCAGAGATTGGCCTCTTTCCCTTTGTTGCACAACAAATAAACCTCTGTGGCAGAAATAAATAGGAAGAAAAACAGCTTTACATTACTTTTTTTTTTTATTGAATGGTAATTATGTACATTAATGCACTTCTAGGGTACAGTGTGGTGTTTTCACATATACATTACCTTTTAATCTTCTTTTTCTTGGCCGGGGCTGGGTTTGAACCCACCACCTCCAGCATACGGGGCCAGAGCTCTACTCCTTTGAGCCACACCTTTTAATTTTCTTATTAGATGCATATGAAACAGGAGTTGTTTCACAGGTGAGGAAACAGAAGCTCAGAAATATCACCTGAATTGCCAGAGGTCACACGGCTGGTTCCCCTGCAGGACTGAGATGTGGATGTGACTGTGCCTTGCTCATCATCCCTTCACTTGCTGTGCGACAGCCTGAGTCACAGTCTTATTTTATCTTTGCTTCATTGATTCAGCAATGAAAGCAGTCAGGCCAAGAAGGTCATTAGTAATTTAAGCTTCTGCCCATCTTCTGAGAATGCAAAAAGTTTTTAGCCTATAGTCTGGTCAGTGCATCCATGAGCTCACTGGGTAATTACTGAATTCCATCTTCTTTTTGCATGTGTAGCCTGTCCTGGAAGTGGTCTTCACCATGATACAACACTCTAAAGACTGAATAAAGACCCAATATGAAAGCACCACTTTTTTCAAACTGGTCACAATCTGCACACCAGCTCTTCCCCTCCCCCACCCTTGCCCCCTTTCATGGAGACAGGCTTGTGACAATCAAGGCTTATTAAGCATCCTTGATGTGTTGGACGAGGTGACAGTTTGCTTCAAAAAGAAAAAAATAGCTTGATGCAATACTATAATCTGCCTACTTCAGTGGCAATTGTTTGTACTATTAAGTTCTATAGAATTTCATTCTACTGAATTCTACTTAAAATCAATTTCTAAGTTTCAAAAAAATGAAGACACTGACCAAATACTCAAAGAAAGGTAAAAGTATGTATAGGACTATAATTTTCAACCCTCTGTAGCAAATTAATTTTTCCCAACAATAATCTCTTTGTGTTAGTAGTCTGATTCAACCAGAGTTCTTTGGCTATCCCCTTTCATCAGAGAAAATCTGTCTCAAGGCAGATGTCAGGGGTGAGGGTGTAATTGTGGTCTTCTGGCCAAAATAGGCAGCAAAACTATTTAGTCAAGTGTATGGAGGGCTGAGGGGATCAGGGTGAGGCTGTAGGATTAAAGAAAAGTGAGTCTAGGCTCCTATAAAGTGGATGACAGAGATGGCTAGGGGATTTTACTCCCAGATGAAGATGTAATACATGGAGGCAGAGTTTTGTTCTTCATCCTGGAGCTGTTGATGTAGATTGGCATTGCTTTACATGGAAGCATGTGGAGTATTAATGTGAGTTTGTCCAGGATGATGATGTAAGTTCTAAGTATTACACCCTCAACACTGGATAAGGAATTAGCTTATTTACTCAATGCCAGCAGAACTCTACTAGCACAGCAAGTATCACCAGTAGGTGTGTGCTTACATAAAGGGTGAAGGAGATAAAGGAATAACCAGAAGATATGCTGCCTTACCTGGTGCTTGAGTGGCACCTTCCCTTAAACTATGTGCTCATAACTAAGAAAGTTGGGAACTTGGTGTGTGTTCTTTCTTCCACCCATCTATGTCCCATCATAAGTGCTTCATAAGTTATTATTTAAATGTATCATTACTTCAGTTCTCCTTTTTTGGATAACTATGAAAGTCTGGGTTGGTCATGTCAATAGGCAGCAGAATAGCATAATCCAGAGGGCTGCCCCAATCATCTGAAGCAATGCAGAAATTTAAAGAGTATAAAAAATGCTTTCAAAGTGTTTTCTTATTTTTCTTAAACATCAGAAGTTACTGGAGGTTTCCAAAAATATAAATTTTAGGGGCAGCACCTGTGGCTCAAGGAGTAGGGCACCAGCCCCATATACTGGAGGTGGCGGGTTCAAACCCAGCCCTGGCCAAATATATATATATTATATTTATATATCTAAATATATATATATTTTAAGTTGTAATGTGAAATTCTCTGTTACCCACTTTCTAGCAGCCTAGACTCACCCTTGCTCCTCTTACCCCTCTACACAGTTGATTAAATGGTTTTGCTATCAAGTTTGGCCAAAAGACTACAATCATAATGCCAATTTACATTTGCATCACATTTTAATTAAAAGAACTTACTGTATTTTTACTTTACCCTCCATGATTATTCAGAATAAAAATTATAAAGTACTTCCCAGAAAGGGACTGAAAGGACAAACTTCCCTGAAATAAGTTCTTTTGGAAAGAAGGTTTGGAGGTGAGGTAGCATCACTGGCTAATTAAAGTACTGTCTGTCTGGTCATGGAAAAACTCTGAGCTACAGGTCCTGAGGAGCATGACCACTTTCCCCTTAGTCTGCTCTGCCAGTGTTTCAGAGCAGAAATGTTTTCAGCATTAAGCAGAAATCTGGGAAAATGTAGTGTCTGGATTATGGACATCTCTCTCTCCTGCATCTGCAGAGGCCAGTCCCTGCATGGGGCAGAGGACATGGGGTGCAGTCCACTTGGCAGCTGCCCTGCTGGAGCTGCTCCCTGTGGCTCTTGCCTTTCTGAAGCACTTGCTGGAGAGCCTCTACTTTTTGCCCTACTTTGCAAGCAGTAAAAGGAAACTATTTCACATTTCATTCACAACACAAATATCAAGACTGTCGGTGAGGTAAAATCAAATGAGGCAAAAGGTATACTGTGTCTTTTAGAGTACTGTATTATGAGTTCTAATTTAAGCCAGATAAGAGTGTCCAAAGGCCTCTTCCAATAAGAAAGTTGTATAACCACAATAAATATTTTTTCTTAATAAGTTTAAGAACCTCCTGTGGGGCTGGGTGCAATGGCTCATGCCTATAATCTTAACACACTGGGAGGATGAGGCAGGAGGATCACTACAGCTCAGGAGTTTGAGACCAGCCTGAGCAAGAATGAGACCCCGATCTCTACCAAAAATAGAAAAATTAGCCAGGAATTATGACGTGCACCTGTAGTCCTAGCTGCTCAGGAGGCTAAGGCAGGAAGATTGCTCAAACACAGGAGTTTGAGGTTGCTGTGAGGTATGATGCCATAGCATCATAGTATGACTCCACCCAGGGCAACAGAGTGAGACTCTATCTGAAATATAAATAAATGAATAAGATAAAAATAAAAATAACTACCTAAGGTAGCTTAAATTTTAAAAGGGGGATTTCTAAATTTCATCGTAGACTATTAGATCAGAATTTCATAGGGTGGGGCTGGCAGGGTCCTCTAGGCCATCCAGCTGCAAATGCTCCTGGACCTGCAGCTGTGGCATCCCTGGGAGTTTGTCAGAAACGCAGCATTTCAAGCTTCACCCCAAGACCTATTGAATCAGAACCTTAATTTTACCAAGCACCTCAGATGATCCATCTGAACACTAGAGTTTGAAAGGTGCTGCTCTAGCTCATTCTGAATTTCATCTCTGGCTAAGCAATACTGAATTAAAAGAGCACTGCTTCCACATGAACACAAATAAAACATGAAATTATTTTGCTTGGAGAAAAAAAGCTCCTTCCTTCTGTAACAATGTTTCATGCAGAAAGATATCCAAATCTTACTCTAGAAGAATTGGGATAATTATATAATATGCAGGTGAATAAAAACAAAGTAATGGCTTAAATCCTGAAAGCAAAGGAAATTTTTTTTAAATGGGTTCAATTTGAGAACATTTTTTCAAAGTTTCTGAAGGTGCAAGTGCCTTTGTCATGTGGGATAGTCCAATGTACCTGCTCTCTTCTTATCTCAATTGAAAAATTGGCTTTGAACCATGGCATATCACACTAAGGGAAACCCAAGTGAGCCTCCATGGCTCAAAATCTGTGACAGCAATTATTCTGTGAACAGACCCACAGTATACAAGTAAAACCAAGAAGAGAAGTGAATTTGTGATTTTAGCAAACAGATTATCATACCTGGAGGTGATATATTATATTGACTTTTTAAACTACCATCTTGTATATTTCAACTTCTTCTTTGAGGAAAATGAGGCTGAAATCTCATCTCAGTACCCTGTGCTGGGAACTCTAATTACATTATTTCCTTCTGCTTGTGTCAGATAAGGGTATTGTGGCTCAGAAAACTCAAGTGACCTTATCAAGATCCTTAGCTGGTAAATGGCTGGAATAGGACTCATGTTGTCAACTTGACTTCAAAATTGACTAGAAAATTAATGTTCAGTATTGTCTCAGTCAAACATATGAATAATTATGTGTGTGAGTCATATCATTGGCTGTGTTCTCAGCAAGAAGATCTCGATTTATAAAGAACATGCTGCCAAGAGAAACAGGTAAGGGAGTAAGGACAGGACAGGACAGAACAGGGCAGGGCAGGAGAGGGCAGGCAGACAAGGGTGCAGTATTAGACAAACTCTCAGCTTCTATCCCATCCCCAGGAAGCTCTGGAAGGCAAACTGCACCTTCAAGTGGCCCCCTGGGGGCAAGGAGCAGGGTCTTAGTGTCCTGCACCACCGCTGGCTACCATAGCAACAGAGCATCCTGAGCTGGCCCAATTCCCAGCTCTCTGCTGCTTGAGAACTACATGCCCTGGGCAGCTGAGCCACTGTGGATTTTCCACTGGCAGTTGAATGCAACTGGTGAAAGTGGTCGGGGGAGCACTGAGCACAATCCACCTTCTGACCTCCTAGCTGGCCCCTGGCCCCTGGATAACTGGACCGTCCAGTCTGAAAGCATCCTTGCTGCTTCTCTTTCTCTCAGCTCACATAACAGCATGTCAACAGTCTCTCTTGTTTTGCCTTCCCAAATAACTGTGGAGTTCATGCGCTTCACTCTTAAGTGCTGCCACTGGCCTGGCCCAAATTAGTTACTTCTCACCCGAACTGCTGCAGTGACCCCACATAATCTCTCTGCTTCTCCTTTTTATTCTCTGTAACACACCCTCAACTTGGATTCCACCTTCAAAAGGGAAGTCAGATCAAAGCCTCCCGATAGTCTCTGGTGGCACCTGAGTGAGAAGTCTGATGGGCCAAGAGGCCCAAAGACCCCTTGGGCCACCCCTCTTTTTTCCTTGTTCACTAACCTAGCACATGCGCTCGGGCCCTCTGTTCTCCGTCAGCCCCACTTAGAGCCTCTGAGCTTGCTGCAAGATGTTCTCATGATTGTCTCTTTTTAAAAAAAACAAACCAGGTCTTAGTTTAAATACTTTCTTAGCAAAGATTCTGTGGCCTACTCATCAAAATCATTCTCAATCCCCAGTGACGCTTCCTATCACATCACTTGGTTTTACTTCCATCACTTCCTTTTATTTCCTTTATTTCCTGATCACTCACCACATCCTTTTCCTTAATTTCTCCTTCTGGTTGTCATTTCTACCACATCCCACCTCTAAGCCTCTGGGTACCTTGCACAGTGCAGCAGAATACTGCCCTATGGTGTGAGTTGACCAAACAGACCTTATTCTCCGTGCAGACTTGATCCTGCCTCCTGAATGTCAGTCATTCCATTCTTTGGATAATGTGCACCTCGGTTCCTCTCTCCCAACCCCAGTTTCACTTCATCTCCTTCTGGCCCTAGATCAAGATTCACCTTGATGGAGAGGCTGTTTGGGTTCCAGCCCTCAGTGCTGCCCTGGCCGTCCCCTATTGTGTGCACAGGTGTTTCCACTCAGGCCTAGATTGGCTATTCTAGTGATGCTGCCTCCAGCTGTTTATCCCGTTTTCCTATCTCTACTGCAAATTCCTTAAAATGGTAGAGTTTTTTCTTTTTATCAATTCCCCATAGTTTAATAGATTTTTCATTAGTGACTACTGCTCTGGCAAAGAGCTGCAACTCATAAGGAGACTATGAATGGCCTAAGCAAGGCCTTACCTTTGTTCACCACCCAGAGTTCTGTATGTGCTTTCATAAAACCCTTTAAAGTCATCTGGTAATTTGGCCTGGCAGTCAGTATCCACATAGTATTTCAGGTCAAGCATAAGTTTCTCTGGAACCAGCAGTGCAATTTGAAGATGAGTAGGATACCTCAAAACGTCCAGCTTTTCTTCTGGTTATGTGGTTGGAACCTTCCTCTGACAAAGGCTGGCATTTGGGATTTCAATGTCTTTGCTGTACAAGATGATACATGCAGCAGTTTCTCTGGCCAAGGCCTCAATCTTTTCAGATGCAACAAAGTCCAGAGAGGTGAGACTGGGGTGGATGGAAAGGTCATGGTGGAGGGGAGTGACCATGTTTGGGAGCCTCAGCTCTGGCCAAAGAAATGGTTCCCCATTGGTGGCTGCTGGGAAAGCCCCAGGGTTCTTATTGAACTAATAACTGGATGGCACTGAAAACTGACTGCAAATGAATATATTGATCAAGGAATGCTAAGCAGTAAAATCCTATGTAAATATCAAATACTGGTTTTCTGTGGAAATTAACCATTGCAAAAGAATGGAACACTGAATCCATTCTCTAGAAGATAAATTAATATCTAGGCTACTCTTATAGTTCTCTGAAGTACTGCTTTGACTCCAGTTATGACACACAGGGTTGGTTTGATCTAGAAGAAAAGAAAAAGCATTTATAGCATGAAGAAAAATATTTTAATTCATAAATAAAACCTATCATCTTGTTATTACAAATAAAATTTCATAGATCTTAAATAAAAGGACCTTGCTTTATAATTGTGTTTAATGAATTTCCTCTGCATCCCTGTACAATGAGCAGAAGGCAAATGTGTAAATTCATTGCATTTTGAAAATGTTTAACATTTGGTTACATCATTTTAAGAGCTGCCTACATGCCTGGAAGGGAACTTTGCAGTATGTCTGCATTTTGTCTTAATCAGTTGCCAAAGAATACCCTGTGTTCTTTGTATACCAGATATCATTATTGTTATGGATGGCATTGAACATCGCCTATTTCAATAAATAATGTCATCTCCCTTTATTCTATGGCTACTAGTATAAAGAATGTTGGTCTAGGTAGATGTTTATCTTCCATTTATTTGTAATATATAAAAATCTGGGGCAGGAGAAATGTGAATGATGAGAAACCATGTAATGAGTACAATGTACGCTAGACGAGAGATAGATACCCTCAAAGCTCTGACCTCCCCTCTACACAATCTTTGCATGTAACAAAATTTCATCTGTATTTCATATATTTATACAAATGAATAATAATAATAAACAAACCCCAAATGCTTTCATTTTTCATTAGCTCTGCTGAAGGCAGAACTTTTTACTGGAACAAATACTTCTATTTGGAAATGAAGGGGTAAGTGAGCTGGCCAGGGGCTTCTCTTACTAGTAAAGATATTAGGAATATAAATGTAATGAGCAGCTTTAATAAATGTGTTTTGTATCCAAATTTTTAAAAAGCCAATACATTAAAAGCTATGGAAATTAAATTTGCATTTATAATATTCTAACTGAAGATATTTTAAAAATTGTTTTGTTCCTCTTCACTTTATACTACCTTTGAAAACAGAATTAAACCAAACTGAATTTACCGCCTTTGAATTAAGGCAGCTTCTTCCTACTAGAAAGGTAAAGGTATAAAATATATAAAATGTGAACAAACAATGTAATTAATTGAGCCAATTCAACTTTGTCTTCCACACCCTGCCACCTGCTTCGACTAACCTCTTCCTTGTTCCAACTTAAACCCATGAATGGTTGTTCTTTGTCTTTTTTTTGGGTGGGGGGCAGGGCTAGGTTTGAACCCACCACCTTTGGCATATGGAGTTGGCATTTTACCCTTTTGAGCCACAGGCGCTGCCCCTGTCTTTTTTCTTTTTTTAACCATTACAAGTTTCTTCAGAAATATTATACAATTACTTTATTTTCCATTTGCAATATTAATGCAGATTAATAGGTACTGTTAAAGGAGCCAAAAAACCCTCAGCTTTTAAATAAGGACACTCCCTTCTTCTAAAGAAAAATAATAAATTACTGGTACCAAATCTTAATGTTCCAAGAATATCTGATAAGTCATAATTGGCCTATTAACTTGAATTTCTGAGGATTTTAAAAAAGAAAATGTCATTAATTTTTGGGCTTTGGAATCAGAGTGGCCAATACTAGCTACATCAAAATTACCTGTATGATTTTGGGCAGTTTCTGATTTTTTGAGCACCACTTCCCTAATCTGTAAAAGAGTGTAGTAATTGTGCCTTCCTTGTGTTGGAAAGATTAAATGAAATAATTCACGAAAAGAAGTTGGCACAGCATAGCAAATAGAAAACATGTAATGAACATTAGATATTAATGTGGTCATAACTTGCATTATTTGGCCTAAGTTAAGAGGTAGTTCTTCCCCTACTTATAGCAGACACTTCCAGAGTCCAGTGTGTTTTATTGGTGATAGTGGAGAGACAGACTTTGACATTTACTCAGGTAGTCTTTAACTTTACAACTAGTAAAGATTTTAAAGCTAGCACAAGTCCTTAAGGATCTGACAAAAAAAAGAAAACTGAAGGTAAGTGATTTTCCCAAATTCACACAGGAAGATTGAAGCAGGATCAGGATTGATACACAGTTGTTTGACCCTTGATTCAGAGGACCTTTCATCATACTGCCCTGCACCCTAAATAAATATTCTGGAATTGAAGAGGCAAGAATTGTAGTAAATGTTTGGGAAAAGCTAAATGATCTTCAAAACAGAGCAAGTCATTAAGCAGAAAGAGTCTTAAGTCAAGTCTCACCCTCTACTGCATACTTGTTTCAGTATATACGCTTTTCTCAGAGCCTCGTCTAGGATTACAAAACCTTCTCAATACAGCAGTTGTATTACCCTCAGTTTAGGTCATTATTCTGACTGAAAAAAATTCTGATTTTAAGACAAACCCAAGAGAAATGTTGATATGTTATCTTAGTCTATGCTGTTACAGATTTGAATCAAGAAATTTATTTTTGGTTTCACTTTCTATTCTAAGATTCAGAACTTTTCATACTTCCTGATTATACTGCTAGCTGGTTTATTATCATAGGTGTAAATGGGGCTTAGGAAAAATGCATCATTTCAAAAGCACAAGAAACTTTCCGCAGAATGACGAGGGGCTTCAGAGTAGAAGCCGAACCACACACGAGAGCAGGATTTGGCCACGGATCCTGAAGTTTTATCTCCCCTTTCCCCTTAACCTTGAAGGTAACCCAGTTCATATTTGTTACTACCAAGTTATTGGAAGACTCAATCTTGAATTTCTTACTGTGCTATGTCCTTAGCTCTATGAAATGTGACTTCTGTCTATCTACTGCCCAAAGGTAACTCCAAGTCAGCTCCCTACAGCCTGACAGGATAATCACCAGTCAGAGGTGATTATCCTCTATTTTTCTGTGTCTGTAACCTCTCTTGCCTTCTGGGCCCTATAGGATTGCATCTCACCCTCATCTCCTTGGTCTCTCTTTACCTGCCTTGCTAAGTTCAGCCCCTGCTTCCTCTTACCCGGAATCTTCCTTCCACAGTGTCAGACCTCTCCTCTGTGCTCTACCCTCTCTTGACCCTTCCAGTACACAGGTTTAGTGTCCCCCCACCACACATTTCCCCTGTGTAGGGGTCCTGCTGCTGCGGTCTCAGCAGCCTTTTATCACTGGAGCATCTGTTAACAACACAATGTCTTCTTTCTCCAGATCAGTGCCCTGTGCTTTAACGTCATCTGCTTTGAGCCTTTCTCCATCATCTGGGATTGGACCATGGGCTATTCTGATTCAGCCCATCTCCAATTTGTTAGCAATTCTTCAGATTCCTTTTTAAATCTCTTTCTATCCAACTTAAAAAAACATCCCCACAATGAGTAAAGTAGTCCAGGCCCTGTTTACTTCTCCCAGTGGCCTAAAAATAGATCTTCTTGGTTCCTTTACCCTGTCCCTGCAGTCTGCTTGTGCAGTGACAATCTACTGGTCCTTTCTTCTACTGCTGGACTGTGCCTCTCCCTCCTTGAGACATTTCTATGGTTTTTCTGTTTACACAGAGAGGCAAATCCCAGTGTAGAGACCATGGTGGTCAACAGGTAGCCTGTGTGGCAGCCTATAGCTGTGTTTGGATACACACCCAAACAAGTATGATTTTTGAGTGAAATGTGATGACCTGCAGACCCTCCTCACACACCTGTCTGTCTAAGCTGTGTTTGCAGCCTGCACCCGACATCAAGTGTGGCTGTGGTTAAATCCTATTTAACTCTCGGGGGGGCAGGGCAGGGCCTGACAACAATGCAAACTTTGATAAGCCATTCTCAATAATCACTTCTCAGCAATTATTTGTTATTATTACAGTTTAACATCATAAAATTAACAAAAATAATATAAAACTCATATTCTGGCGAAATAGCCACATGTCAGCCAAAAACCGTCTATTCCCTTCTTGTTCTCCCGCCCATTCGTGCATTCTTTCCAAAAATCAGGACTTTTTAAAAACGCCACGGGACGCAGGACAAATTGTTGAAAAGTGGGACTGGTCACCCTAGTTTATATGCTGTTTCTCCTTCCCCTATGGCAGGGGGTTTGGGAAAATGGAATGAATATCTAAAATATGTGTCACAGCTATTGGTGCAAAAGGCCTGTGGACAGAAGTTAATTTTAAAACTGGCCTTGTGTAGGGATGGGGTAGGGTTTTGGGCATTGCACTCTTTCCAGGGAGTGGTGGCTTAGATAGAACTTTGATCAAAGTGGTTTATAAGCCTGCTTAGGCCCAGAAAATGGAGCCTGTGTCCAGCCCTGAGTAGAGGGACTCTGTATCCTGTCCTTGAGGTAGATGAGATATAACAAAGGGCCCTTAGTTGCTACATCTTTTTGAGTTTTTGTACTATACAAAGTTTATTTCAGCCTCTCCATTATTATCAAAATTTTATTTACCTCCTGTTGTCATTTTTAGCTCCCCTCAACCTCTACCCTACAAAGTTAGGGTAGGGGTTGTTCATTCTAAAGTTTTACAAGCAGAAAAATTCACAAATGAAACTAGATGGACATTTTTTCAGGGATTCAGACACCTTAAAAATTATTTCCTGATGCTACCTGTGTTGCAGGTGGGGAGATGTCAGGATAAATGAAATGACAAATATGTCCTGACAAATAAAATGTTATTGACTTGCCTTCTCCCTTTTTGCTAGTGTGGCTACTGAATGTTCTCCCTGAATGTGGTCACACCTTGGCCTTTGCCACAGCTATATGCTTGTCACTCTCAAGCTGTTACCAGATGAAGAGACTCTGTCCGCCTGTCAGTCACTGTCAGCCAATATGTAGAGATGGGGATAGATCCACCAAACTTTGTCAGAGGCCAGGATTCTGGAGAACAGTGAGAGTAGCCTCTCCAAGACTGTTCTCTTCTTCCATTTTTAACATTACAGTTTTATACATTGAAGTTCAAAGTGACGATAATATTAACTCTTATGTTAAATAATAATCATCAGAATCCATGGGCCATAGTAAACAATAATTAGTATAACCCATGACCCAAAATAACATTCCAATTCAAAAGTTAAAGTCCTAAACAAAGCCACCTAAACTAGTCAAGATAGACTTCTTTAGGGTAGGAGCTAAATTTACAAAACAGTAAGCATGGGCGACAGGGATTGAAGGTCAGGCAGGACCTAAACGCACCAAACCAGCTATGTCATGTCTGGCCTAGCCTGACAGAATCCATCTTATTCTCACTATATGTGCTTTCAAAGCCAGAGTTTAAAAAACAGCTTACTGTTCATTGCCTTTTATTTCTTTTCAAAAGGATCTGTAAAACTACTTCACAGAATTATTTCTATGCCTCTGTTCTTTTTCAAATAAAATAGAGGCAGAGTCCACAATATGGTTTTAAGATTTTTGCATTTGAAGAAAGAAAGGAAAGTTTTTTTAGTACAAAGACTCAGGATCTTATACAAAATATGAGAGATGGGCAGAGGAGTTCACCTAGCAAATACATTCTGTAGTTTCTGATAGAATCAGGTATACATGCCCAAATAGATCTGCCCTGCCCAGGTGAGACCCACCTGCCCAGGTAGAACTAACCTACCCAGGAAGAATTGAGTGTATGTACCTCCCAGGAAGTGGTGACCATTCACCACCAATCCTTGTCTCCCTAGCCCTTTAAATACCCTATCCATCATTATCCACGTGTAGATTTCTTTCCTGGTTGGAGATCTCACCCACCTGTACCCAGGTGGAATAAAGCCATTTTAATTGCACAAAGTGGGCCTCCATTTTCCCTTCTTCTCACACCTCAGAATAGTCTTATCTTTGGCTCCATAACCTTTTAGTTTCTTTTAAACTCATTCAGCCTCAGTAGAAAATTAAGACAGTATATTGTCAGAATTTTTTAGTAGTAACAGACAGGGAGATGATTTTTCAAAACCTGTTATGTGTAGCATGCCTTTCATGAAACATTTGTTAAAAATGAAAACAGAAGAATGCAAGAATAAAAGCCTTACAGTACTGAAGTAGAGCAGAATGTTAAAAAATTCTGACATTAGACAACTAAACTTGTACACAATTAAAATTTATATTTAAGAGCCAAATGTAAAATTCTGGTGTCTCTGTCATTTTCCAATTAAAGATTACCTAAATAACTGGTGAAAAATTTTCAAACATAAAATACAGTTGCAAAAAGTCAGAGTGATTCTGAACTTATTAACTTGAAACTAGGTTTTTATGCTTCCAACCGATAGAAACCCAACGAGTAAACTAAATTAGTGTTGTTTTGATGTACAATTTAAAGATTTAACCAAAAGAATTCTATAAGAACTTCTACTTCTGGCTAAAACAGAGTAGGAACTTTGTCCTCTTGCTTGAAACATGGACAACAGTTTGCAAGACAGTGTGAATACCAGGTAGCCAGACACAGTGATGCCTGAAGGAGAGGAAGCTAATGAGTCAGGGGCTATGATTTTCCCAGACTACTGTCTGGAGAGAGATTCCAGGATGCTTTGAAGAGGCAGAGCCCAGCAGGAGTTGAGGAAATGGTGCTGAGCAGCTGGGAGGACAGGAACAGAACCAGAGGAGAGAGCTGTGGGAGGAGTGGGAGGAGCTGGAAATCTGCTGAAGGCTCCCCGTGGGTATCTGGCTAATCACAGAGATCAACACACACCCATGCAGAAAATAACAGAGCCGAAGACCAAGCCCTGGGAAGGGTTGGTGCCACGGTACCCAGCACTCATGAGAGCCTGGGCTGCTCAGGCAGACTGGGCCGGCGGCCTGGGCATTGGGGAGTGAGTAGCCCTAGCTAGAAGTCTGCTCTGGTCTGCCTACCGAATTTTAAAAGCAAGGTATGCAAAGATCAAACTCTTCTCAAGTAATTTAACAGTGTCCCAGCACATTGCTTAAGAATATTGATAGTCCATCACCGAACTAGATCAAAAGGTGGGTAGGTGGTTTTGTTTTCTTTTTGAAAACAGTACATGCATCATTAGTTTTGTGGTCTAGAAATACAAAATAAATTTGGTCTTGGTAAAAATTCTGGTTATTGGGCAGCGCCTGTGGCTCAAAGGAGTAGGGCGCTGACCCCATATACCCAAGGTGGCGGGTTCAAACATGGCCCTGGCCAAAAACTGCAAAGAAAAAAAAAGTTCCGGATATTTTTTTTGTGTGTGTGTAAAAATACATAAAATATTAAATTTACCAGTTCATCCATTTCTAAGTGTACAATTCAGTGGCATTAAGTACATCACAGTGCTAGGCACCCATCACCACCATCTGTTTTCAGAGTGTCTCATCTTCCCAGACAGAAATACTGCCCCCGCTAGACATTTACTCCCATTCCCTCCCAGCCCCTGGCAACCACTACTTGCCAGCTCTATGAAATTGGCTGTTTTCAAAACCCCAGTGTAATAACAATATTCATCCCTCTATGGCTGGCATGTTTCACTCAGCATATTGTCCTCATGATCCAACCATGTTGTAGCATGTGTCAATTTTTTTTCCTTTTTAAGGCTAAATAATACTAGTTTTTTATGTTATACCACTTTCATTCATTAATATGTTGATGGACACTTGTGTTGCTTCTACCTTTTGACTATCATGAATAATGCTGCTATGAACATGGGTGTACAAATCCCTACCTTCTGTTGTTCTGCACTTATAGACAAGAATTTATGTATATCACCACTCCTGTGACCAGTGTGGTTGATTTTTTTAATAAATTGGGTTTCTTATTCATTGAAGCAAGAAAGAATGCATACAAGAGGAACTCTGGGGGCAGCTTAGGAAAGAGTGTCAGAAAGGGATCAGTAGAGGATGTGTTAGATGGTTTGGGGAGGGCTTGAGGCAGCAGGGCTATTAGAAGTCCTCAAGCAGTAGTGTTAATTCTAAGATTGGTTATCTTAATAAGAAGAGAAGACTATACTAAGGGTTACGCTGGATTTGGTAAAGAAACAGCAATTAACATTAGTCAGGCTATGGATATATTTGGTCATTTTTGTGGCTTGGACAGTATTTACATTTGCTTATGTTCAGATATGATTGTGAAGTTGGCTTGAGCTTATCTTTATCCATCAGAGTCACTGAATGGTGGTTTTTTCTGATGTTGATATTCCATGAAATTGTTTATGTTTAATAGGGGAATACTGAAGCCAGGCTTTGACAGCCAGGTCAACTCCCAGATGTCCGGGACTGCTTTTCTCATTATTCCCACCTGGTCTTGGGCTCAGCTTTTGCATGTCTACCCGAGAAAGTCTGCCAAAATGTGAATCAGCATCTCAGTTTCATGTTTCAAATCTACAAACATCCTAGGACATCCTGGAATGGCTTGCTTACCTCTTCCAATATTCATTCTCTCTAGAATGTTAGCTCAGTAATTCTTTACTATCTTTTTAGTCTTTGATGCCTTAAAAATGTTTTTATATTTTTTTTAGCATTTATAGTTGTCTTCAGTGTATAAATTAAAAGTAAAATCCTAACCCCCTCCACTGATTGAACATACTTTCCTACCCCCACCAAGGAGATCTCAGAAAAAACTTAAAAACCAAGTTCCAGCCATGATGTGTTAGGAGATTGGATACCCTTTGTTATGGCCCCCTCCCTTTTGGAGTTAAGACACTACAAGCAACCAACATTACTGTAAAATAGAGATCATAAGATTGTCAAAACAGACTCTTTGTGGTAATAAAATACCAAATTATAAACAGGACCTAAAGCCATGCAAGGAAAAGATAGAGCGTCTGCCGGCCATCAGTCTTGCTAAACAGGTCATTTTGACCCAGTATACAGTATACTGTGGCAAGTTGACTCTGACATAGCATCTTTATCTTAAACATTCCTTTCTACTTTCTCTGAATTTTAGACAGAGCCTTATTCTTCTGACCAACTGCAACCTAAAGAATCTCTGAATTTGAATCTACCTATGAACTGTAAGTTCCTGCTTCAAGATATCCTGCCTTTCCTGACTGAACCGTTGTATGCCTTCTTTGTATTGATTTATGTCTTTGACTATAATTTCTGCCTCCTTGCAATGTACAAAACCAAACTAATCTAACCACCTCAGGACCACTTATTCAAGCCTTCTTGGGTTTGTGTTTTCCCCAGGCCATAGTAACTCATATTGGTGAGTTAACATATTTTACAGAGTTTGGTTTTTCCCTTAACAAGTGGGAGGTGTGGTACAATTACATATTGTACCATTATTGCAAATGGAAGCACCTTCCCCACCACCAGCAATAGCATTCTGAAGACTCTGAAAAGGGTCATGTGGATTTTTTAACTGGACCCTCAGCCTCATTTACCAGAATCATTTCAATCTGGCTAGATATTGATCACCCTACAATAGCTCTTGGGTTGATGAGTCAGACTGTTGAGTAGTTTATACCATATTTACATTCAGCTTTTCTTGACTCTAATACTCTTCATCTCTTTCAGCTCTTTCACTAAATGCTACAGAGTCACCTAACAGTGTTTTTGGTTTTATTGTTTTTACTTGACAGTGTTTTGATATGCAAATATTGCTATGAAGCAAGTCCCTTGGACAGCTCCTTTTCTGAGCCAGGTTGCAGGTCCTACCACCCTCTTTGGTAGAAATTCTAAATGCACCCATTATCCTCTAAGAACTAGGTAATCTAAGTAAATGTGGGTGGGCTCATAGTTATAAATTTGAAAATATTTGAGTAAGGTAATTCTCAGTTCATCTAGGAGGAAGGAGGCTTATTCTTTTCACAGGTGGCCATTGCACCTCTCCAAAGCCAACACTTGATGTGAAACTAGTCAGTGGGCAAGGAGACTGGTGTGTTTTAAATAGGTGATGGTGTACAGGGCCAAGATCATTATATGCACTTTAATACCTAGCTTTCTGAATTTGATTGAAATTAACAAGATAAGATTTTGCTTTCAGAGCAAGGCAACTTCGAATAATCCTAGTTACAAATTTTAGATTCCAATCAACCACTCCCTTTTGCTGACCACGTGCTCCTCTCCTCCCCTCTCCTCCCCTTTTCTTCTCTCCTTTCCTGTCCTATCCTTCTCTCTTCTCCTCACCTCTCCTTTTCTCCTCTCCTCTCTTCCTTCTCTTCTACTATCCCCTCTAGTGTCCCCTCTCCCCTCCTCTCCCCTCCCCTCCCCTCTATTGTCCTCTCCTCTCCCTCCCTTTCCCACTGCACAATTAGTGTACAGGATCTGGATGAGGTTCCAGGACCCAGCGTGTAAATCACAGAAGGCTTCACACAAAATGTCTCTTTGAAACAACCCTTCCTGTTTCTCTGGATAAGCGATCAGTAGGTCCCTGTTTATACTTATTCATTATAAATTATATATCAAGTTGCCATTCATAGTAAGTGTGGATAGATTTTTTATTATGTCACAGAATCCTGTAATTACCCTTAGAGAGTGCTTCAGTAATGGAACTGCTCAAAGTTTCTCAGATTCCATCTCTTTCCACAGTTTCCACACTTGCTATTCCTTTTACCTGGGCATTTGCCACATCCCTTCCACCCCTTCTGCTCTCATTTTTTCTTCACTCATCCTTCAGATTTAATGACTTTTTAAGAGATGATCTAAGACAGAATCAGGTTTCCCACTTTTGCGGCCTCATGTACCCTTGGTTGTCTACTTGTTAGCATTTGTCACACTGTGTCACAATTGCCAGACTGTGAAGCAGGTACCTAGAGGTGCTTTGACACATTCCCTCACTCTTCCCTATTGTCATCTCCAACTATAGAGCCTGGCATCTTTGTTTATATTTACTTACCAATTCTGTGGAAATGGGATGTCAGTTTAGTTAGTTCATTCATTTCACAAATACTTACAAAGCACTCATCTTTCATTCTGTGGAAAGATTCAAATGAAGTCACCAACTTTATGGACCAGTGTGTAATCGAAAAGTACACAAAAATAAGTGAGACCATGAGGACGGTCCATCCCAGGAAGTGCTGAGGGCTTGCATAGTGTGGGAGGTAGACAGGTTGATTTCTCAATGGGGTGCCTTGCTTCAATCCTGGAGTAGACATTGGCAGAGGAGCAATCTCTGGGGGTTCTTTACATGCTGGGGCCTGGGACCTCAGCCCAGATCTTCTACACTAATTGTGCAGTGGGAAAGGGAGGGAGAGGAGAGGACAGTAGAGAGGAGGGGAGAGGAGAGGATAAGAGGAGGTGAGAGGGGACATTAGAGGGGATGGGAGAAGTGAAGAGAGGAGAGGAGAAGAGAGGAGAGAAGGAGAGGAGGACATCGACAGAGGAGCAATCTCTGGGGGTTTTTCAAATCCAGGGAAGATGAAAAGAACCCATAGGTCTCTCTCTATCAAGTCTTCCTGGGAACTTGGAATTATTTCTACCCTATCTTTCTTTTGCATATGCACCTTTGTTAAAAAACAATAAAATTTTTTTGAAGAGGCCAGAGAGATGCTGCATTTTCTTGGTCTTACTATGTGGCCTGAGTTAATGTAAGCCTTCTCTAGGCACTTTCAGAGTTTTTTTTAAACTCATGTATTTTCAGCATTGTTTTAACCCAGCCAGCATTCAAACCAGGTCAGGGATCAGGGTTCACAAGCAAAATCTCCGAATAGGATAGTAAGTACATCCCCCTTCCCCCAGCCTTTTCTAGGCCCTGTTTCCACCAGGCTCACCTTAGATGAGAGTGCTAGGGGTTACCAGCCATCCAGGTGAAGAGTTAATTCTCATGCCATACACCAACATACATTCAAGGGCTAAATATAAAAAACAAAACTATGGCCATAGTAAAATTTAGGCAAACATTTTTCTGCTCTAGGGTAGCAAAGGTATTTTCTACCCATTAAAGTGAATGAAGAGAATATAAAGCCAAGTTTGATAAATTTTATTACCTCTAAAAGCTCCTAATTATAATGCTAAAAAGTTATCATTTAAGGAAGGAAAAGGCAGATAACAAAGGGAAGTCTTGGCATGATATATCCTTGAATCAATAAGAAAAAGAACACTTAATATAATATTAACAGAATACATTTTTAAACATTATAAAATGAATATCAAATAACATACAGTTGGCTCTCCACATTCATAGGTTCTGCACCTGTGGACTCAATCAAACATGGATCAAAAACATTTGAAAACAAAGTGTCTGTAATGAACACATACATATTTATTTTCTTCTCATTGTTCTCTAAAGAACCCATGTACAACTATGTACACAGTATTTATGTTATAAATAGGTAATTATAGGTGTTAGGATTATAAGTAATCTAGAGATAATATAAAGGTTATATGCAAATACTACAGTATTTTATATAATGGACTTGAGCATCCTTAGATTTTGATATCCATGGAAGTCCTGGAATCAGTCCTTCATGGACACCAAGGGACATCTACATACACGTATTAAATTATCCTGACCATTTTTTTATAACCTGTCCATGAACACTGATTATATCAGCATTAGAACCAAACCAAAACAAGTATATAATGTATTAAATAGATTGTCAAACACATAAAGAATATGATTTTATACTATTTTTTATACCAAATTTTGTTTCTTGATATTTTTTCCTTTAAAATATATCCTTAACTAAAGGAACATGTCCACATGAATGGTTCAAATTTTCCATAAAAGAAAATTCAAATAACACCAAAAGTCTCAACAAATTTCCTATGACATGCCTTCCTGTCATATTCAGAGTAAAATATCAAAGTCCTTATTTTGATCTCTGGGGTCTGTGACACATTCTCTCACTCTTGCCCAGGCTTTCAGCTTTCAGGTAGTACACAGACCTCTCTGCTGTTCCATGCATCTATGTGGCTCCCTCCATGCCCAAGGGAGCCGTAGTCTCTGAAAGAAAAAAGAATGCAAGAGTGGTCACTCCCTTTACATCTTAGGTCAACTCAACTTTTGAACGGGATTTTTCCCTTTCTATCCTATCTAAACTTTAATCTTTTTACCCAGTCAATCACCTCTTTCCTGTGTGTTTTTGTGTTATACATTATCACAATCTCACACAAGGTACTCTTTAGTTTCTTGGTAGTGTTTATATTCTCCACTAGAAAGTAAGCTTTGGAGGAGGGAGCTTTAGTATTTCATTTGCTATTCATTATCATTGTATAAAAAGTGCTTGGGACAGAGTAGGCCCTTGATAAATACATGTCTAGTGAGTGTCTAGAAAGGAATGCCTAGAAAATATGATGCTCAAATGCTAATGGTTCACCATCACTATTGTTACAAGGCTTTTAAGACCTGTATCTGCCTCATACCTGAAGGAAGGACATGTGACCTGGTTCTCTATTCATGCTTTTCAGTGTTTCCTAATGATAATAATGATACCTGCATCCTATTGCTTTGAACTTTGTCTCTTTACAAAATTTGATTCATTTAATATTTAACAACTCTGTGAGTGATTTTTTACCCTATTTTATAAATGAGAAATGAGGCTAATTAACTTACCCACTATGTTAAAGCTAATTTCTTGATGGAACAGGTATGAGATAGATCATCTGAATCAAAATCCTAACTTGTCACCATTAAGCTATAGTGTTTGGAAGGTCTGAGAGAAGATGAAATACTAACAGGCAGATGTAACCTGAAAGCAATGAGAAAATGCTAATGGACTTCAATATAGAAAGTAATATGATCAGATTTACATGTTAGAGAAATTACCCTTGCCAGAGAGTGGAAAATGGAACTTCAGGAGTCAGGAAATGAATAGGTTATTGCAATAATACATATGACAAAATATAAAGCTTATTCTAGTCAGTGGAAGAAATGACATAACAGAGAATATGGAATTTAAATATAGCACGAGCTAGAATTCTCTGAGAGTTGAGGGATCCTTATGAGAAACCAAAAATGGCTTCAAAATTTCTTACTTGAGCTGTAGGAAAAGCATGGTGGGGCCAAAAATCCTGACTCGGAATGTAAGAAAAGTAGATTTGGAAGAGAACAGTGAATTGAAATAAAGAGAGAAGAGGCCCTTTTGGAAGGGAGAGCCTGGCTTAAATCTCAAATATGGCGAAGAGGCCGAAAAATCAAAGACTAAAAGGCCCCTCCCCTCGCCTCCCCCTCCCCTCCCCTCTCAACTCCTCTCCTCTCTCTCTCACACAGGCTTAGGCCTGCGCTGCCACCTCCAGGCCCTCAACAGAGCATCCTGTCCTTGTGGCCTCCCGCTTCTCTCTTGCAAGGACCCTTGCAATTACATTGGGCCCTCCCAGGGTAATCTTATATCATCTCCGATCTCAAAATTGTTCAATTAATCACATAGCCAAGCTCCTCTCAACAGGTTCAGGAACATTCATAGGATAGGGGGTTAGGATAGGGACAGCTCCAAGAGAGGGGTGTGGCGGGACAGGAACTGGAGCTGAGATCTCACCCTATTCTTGGAGGCTCAGAGCACCGCGAGGCTGCAGTGTCCACCATGGCCAACAGGGGGCGAACCACCTGTCCGCCCGTGGCGCGGGCTCCGGCGTAAAACGACGCGGCACCACCTCCTCCTCTAGGCCAGTGGGAGAGAACACGCGGCCCTGCGGTGCGCGGGGCTCAGAGAACGCGCGACTCCTCGTCGCTGCACTGCCCGAGGTGATGAAACGCTGCCACCGCATCAGCGAGACGAGCTCAGGCCGCCGGCGCTCCCGGACTCCAACCGTGACTGTGACTTTCCCATCCCAGCTCCGCCTGCTGAGGGGCAGCTGGTGTTCAGACCCGGGAGGAGGCTCCGTGTGGGAAACGGAGAGCCCACTGTGTCCACCACGACGAGGTTCTCCACGCACGAGTGGGTCTGGCCGCTGGCGTGATGTCCACTTAGTGGCTTCTCTACACTAAAGTGACAGCAAACTGTTACCTGGGCAGTTGGTTCCACAGCCGTGGTGAGCTGGATTTGGGTCGGGCTGGTGTCTTGCAGCCAAGTTCAATGTCGTCTCCACTTTCCTGACGGGGTGTTGACAGGGTTGTTTACAGAAGTGTTTCCTTCTGGTCTGCGTGGTGGTGGCGCCTGGAGTACCAGTTGCTCTGGAGGGTGTGGCAGGAGGACCGCTTGAGCCCGGGAGGTTGAGGTTGCTGTGAGCCATGACTCTAAGGCACTCTACCCAGGGCGACAGAGTGAGACTGTCTTAAAAAAAAAAGTCATTTACTTCCAATAATTTTATACTTTTAGAGAACTCGCAGCATAAGCACATCAAATAGTGCTGTTTTTTACCTCAGATTCCCCAGAGATGACTGACTGCTGTATCAGATTTGTCACTGCAGGTATTTGACCCAAAGCAGGGACATTGTCTCGGCTGGCGACCAATAAACCCCAAATCGGTCAACTACCTGGCAGTTCAATCCACTGGCCTCCTCACTTTCACCACCTGTGGCTGCTCCAGGAGGTGCAAGTCCCAGCAGTCTGCAGACACCTGCAGCTCAGGCTTGTCAATGCAGCTTGCCCTGCACCTTCGTGCTGTTCTTCTGAGTGAGTGTGGCTGTTGTTGGACTAATGAGTTTGTCATTTAAGTTAATTGACAGAAAAGTGGATGAGAGTAAGAATTTCATTTTTATTTATAGAAAAGTGAGTAATTGCAAACAGCGAGGATATGTTTTTAAAGAGCTGTTTTGTTTTGGGGGGTTAGTTTTATATTTTTATAGTTAAAGTGTAAGTAATGTTATTAATTAGCATAGTATATATTAAATAGATCTCCCTGTTTGTAGACTATGAAGTTAACAATTTTTTTTTAAAGAGGTTATATTTTTAAAGTATCTTTATTTGGTCTAAATTTATGGTTAATATGTTATTGAGTGTATAGAGAGTCCTGGGTCCTGGTATTATGAAGTCTAGTCTCTTATCTGTGACAGTAGGTTTTGAAAGTGAATAAATAATTTGTAGACATTGGCATGTAGGCATATTTGGTTTCATCAGGACTTGTCTAGTAGTGTCTAGTATGTAGCAGTTATTTAGGATAACAGTGGCCATAGTTATTTTTTTTTACTTTTGTTTGTGGCTTTATATTTATGAATGTTCATTTTTGGCAAGGTTAATAATGGTTGTGATTTAAAGTATTAATTTGGGATCATAGATATTTTAGTTGAAATCGATACAGTGAGTAAAGAGACAGGAAAGTAGGCATGTTTTGTGTAGAGTAGTATAGATAGTAATTGAACTAACAGGGGTACCTCCCCCACCAACATGGCTATTGTTTTGGGAACATAGTATTTGCATTTTAGTGTTTCTTTCTTTTTTTTTTTTTTCAGTTTTGGCCGGGGCTGGGCTTGAACCCACCACCCCCAGTATATGGGGCTGGCACCCTACTCCTTGAGCCACAGGCACTGCCCTATATTTTAGTGTTAAAGAATTTGTTCCTTTGAGTTATGTTTTGTATTATATTATTAATAGTTTGTATTTTTTAATTAATTGGGAATTATTTGACAAAATAATATGTATCTTTTAAATTTTGGCATTTGTGGTTGGGGATGAATAGGGCTTGAGACCCTTTGGTCAGGGCTAGGGTTAGGTTTGGGATTGGAGTGTTAGTTAGGGTTGGGTGGGCCTTCAGGATGAAGAGGGAGTAGGTCCCTTAGTTTAGGGCTAATGTTAATGTTCAGGTTCGGGTGATGGTTGGGTTAGGTGACCTGTGGAGATGAATAGGGCTTGAGGCCCTTTGGTTAGAGCTAGTATTAGAGTTAAGATTGTGGTGTTGGGTATGGTTAGGTGTTCCTTGGGAATAAATAGGACTTAGGTCCCTTAGTTCCGGGCTAAAGTTTATGTTCAGGTTTGGGTGATGTTCACAATTAGGTGACACTTGGGTTTCAATAGGGCTTGAGGCCCTTTGGTTAGGGCTAGGGTTAGGGTTGGGGTTAGGGTGTTGGTTAGGGTTAGATGGGCCTTAGGGATAAATAGGTGGTAGGTCCCTTAGTTTAGGGTAATGTTAATTTTCAGATTCGGGTGATGGTCAGGGTTAGGTGACCCTTGGGGGTGAATAGGGCTTGAGGCCCTTTGGTTAGAGCTAGGGTTAGGGGTTGTGGTTAGGGTGTTGGTTATGGTTAGGTGGGCTTTGAGGATAAATAGGGCTTAGGTGTCTTAGTTAAGGGCTAATGTTAATGTTCAAGTTTGGGTGATGGTCAGGGTGAAGTGACCCTGGTGGATGAATAGGACTTCAGGCCTTTTGGTTAGGGCCAGGGTGTGGCTGTGCTACCAGCTACTGTTCATTTGAATGGCCATTTCTTGCAGGGTACTGCTGGTAAGGCTCTGACAAGGCTGAATCAGGCATTGACATCCTGAGATTATTTACTTCCAAGGCTACCATCATAGATAAGTTGGGGAACTGGATTGCATGGTAGTGGTCAAGGACCCAATGCTGTGCACTCAGCAAAGCATTGATTAACTTCAAATGTAGTATAAGATATAACCACTTTAAAATATGGAGATAGTGTATAACCTTGTAACAGATGAGGAGGAATCTGTTTAATGTATACTATGATGAGTAACAAAATTGCTGATGTTTACTTTTACTGTGAAAACAAAAGTAACAGGAGGGAAGAGGGGGGTGGAGCAGTTTTATGGGTAAATATTCCTGTTGCTCTCTGGAGCTTCTGGATTTTCTGTAAATTAATGTGAAACTTTTATCTCTCAGTTCTCTGTTGACTGGTTTGGGTGGACCTACTCCTTGGTTCAGGAACAGCTGCAGCATGAGTGGCTGCAGGGGTCGTGAGCCAGGGCCCTCTGAAGGAAGGTGGTCAAGAGCCTGTGGCCAGGGCACTGCATGGGGCCTTTATGTGGTGAAGTCTTTGAGACATGAAGTGTTGTGGGAGCTGGACTCTCCAAGGAATGTAGGGAAAGGGCCCATGCCAGTCTGCAGACATCTGCCCAGGGTGGGGCAGCAGGCGGCACAGTCCACATTGTGAGCCTAAATGCTGGGATTTTAGGAAGGAAGGAGAATGGGCTGAAGTGGCAGTGAGGAGAGAAGAGACCCTTGCTGCAGGTTGGGCCGTGTGGTGAGAGAAGCAGAGTGTAGTATGCCTAAGATGAGGTATCTGAGACAGACACAATGTCCCTGTCCTGTCTGTAGGGTCCTTGGCTTTGGCTTGTGGCCCCTACCACCACATCTGGGCCCGAAGCAGAGAGTCCTCTCCCAGTGGCCTCCCATCCCTCTCTTACAAGGACCCTTGCAATTACTTTACCCCACCTGGGGTAATCCTGGATTATCTCTGATCTCAAAAACATTAAATTACTCACATATGTAAAGCTCCTCTCAACAGGTTTAGGAACATCCACAGGGTCTGGGGATTAGAACAGGGATAGCTCCAGGAGAGGGATGTAGTGGGACATGTACTGGAGCTGAGGTCCCAGCCCACTCTCAGGGGCACCGAGGACTGCGAGGCTGCCTGCAGGGGGTGAACCCCCCTATCCTGTCAGAGCGTGGGCGCCGCCGCCTCAATGCGCAGGCGTGAGAGAACGCGCAGCCCCGCAGTGCACCTGCATGGGGAGAACGCGCTGCCTTTCAGTGCGTCAGCGTGGGAGAACGCGCGGCCCTGCAGTGCGCAGGTGTGGGAGAACGCGCAACTCCTCCCCGCGGTGGGCAGTGCACAGGGTTAAGAGAACCCGCGGCCCCTCAGTGCCGCCCTGCCTGAGGGGATGAGGCATCGCCACCACCTCAGCGCGCTGCTCTCAGGACGCTGGGACTCCCGGACTTCAAACGGTGAGTGCGACTTTCCTGCCCCGCCTGCTGAGGGGCAGCTGGTGTTCAGAGACCCGGAAAGGGGGGCTCTGTGTGGACAGTGGAAGTGGAGAGCTCACTGTGTCCACACCGAGGCACTGGGTTGCACAGTGGCTGCTGCAACCCGCCTGTGGAAGTCTACTCAGTGGCCGCTGGTGTGACTCTGCTCAGTGGCTTCTTCACGCTAAAGTGGCATCACACTGTTATCTGGGTGCTTGGTTCCACGGCAGTGCTGAGCTGGCTTTGGGTCGGGCTCAGCCTTCGCAACCAAGTTTGGTGTCGTCTCTGCTTTACTGACAGATTGTTGACAGAGTTGTTTAAGAAAGTCGTTTACTTCCTGACTGGGCGGGGTGGCAGCCCATGTAGTCCCAGCTACTGCTGGGAGGCTAAGGCTGGAGGACCGCTGGAGCCCAGGAGTTTGAGGTTTCTGTGAGCTATGACGCCACTGCAGTCTATCCGGGGTGACAGAATGAGGCTCCATCTCAAAAAAAAGTCGCTTACTTCCAGTAATTTTATACTTGTAGGGAACTCGCAACAGCAGCACAAGGGATAGTGCTCTTTTTCCCGACCCTCGGATTCCCCAGTGGTGACTGATAGCTGTGTCAGCTTCGTCATTGCACACAGAGTACTCCCGGGTATTCAACCCAAAGCAGGGACAGTAACTGTGGTGACCATTAACTCTCAAATCTGGAAGTACCCAGTTCCTCCCTGACAGTTTAATGCATTGGCCACCTCGCTTCACCACCTGTGACTGCTCAGGAAGGCGCGAGTCCCAGCAGTCTGCTCAGGCTTGTCTGTGCACCTCGCCTTGCACCTGTTTCCTCTTCATGCTTTTCCTCTAAGTGCAGCTATTGTCGTAGTAATGAGTTTGTCATTTAAGTTAAAGGATCAGTGGATGAGAGATTAATAATTTTATTTATAGAAAAGTTAGTAATTTCAAACAGCGAGGATATCTTTTTAAAGAGATTTTTTTTTGTTCTTTGGGAGAGTTTACTTTGATATTTTTATAGTAAAAGTGTGAGTAATCTTATTAACTAGCATAGTATGTATTAAATAGATTTTCCTCTCTATAGATTATAAATTTAAAATATTTTTTGTTTCTGAAATGGTTATATTTTAAAAGCATTTTTATTTAGAATATATTTATAGTTTGTATTTCACTGAGTGTATACAGTGTCCTGGGTCTTTAATATTATGGAGTTTAGTCTCTTATATATGACAGTAGGGTTTGGAATTAAATAAATAATTTTGAGATACTATCATGTAGGCTTATTTGGTTTCATCAGGGATTATGTAGTAGTGTTTGGTATGTCCTGGCTACTTGGGATAACAGCAGCCATCGTCATTTTTTTGCTTTCGTTTATGGGCTTATATTTATGGATTTTCATTTTTTTGATATGGTAATAATGGCTATGGTTTAAAGTATTAATTTTGGAGTCATAAGGTATTTTAGTTGAAAGTTAACACAGTGAATAAAGAGACACAGGAAAGTAGGCATGTTTTGTATATAGTAATACATACTATGGTAGTATTTAATAGTAATTGGACTAACAGAGGACTACCCCCCCCTCCAAAATGGCTATGTTGTGTTAGGACCATAGTGTTTGTAGTTTATTGTTAAAGAATTCATTCATTCATTATGTTTTGGATTATATTATTAATAGTCTGTATTTTTAATTGGGCTTTATTTGACAAAATAATACATATCTTTGAAATTTTGGCATTTATGGTTATGTGTTAGTAAGACACTGTTCAGTGTAGTTTGATTCTTTAAAGTTTTTGTAACTTGTCTTAATTTTGTAGTAATAGTGTTTCTAGCTTGAGAAGTAGTATTTAAGGCTGTTGTTATATTACAGGTCAAGTGGCTAATCTGAATGTTAAGACTGATAGTCATAGTAGGCATTATAAAAATGGATAAGGAGATGTATTTGATAGGACTTAATAGGTGCATATCATTATGGCAGATGCTGCAGAGAGGTAGTTTTTGAGTATATTTATTAGGTGTGTCTGGTGAGTGTTGTATGTTTTATATATGGAAGGGAGGAAAGGTCTACAATGTCTAATAGTGTAGGGCCCACCACTGTTAAATAAAATTTGATATATGTATTTTAGTGTGAATTAAATAAATGTACACATTTTTATCTTGACAGAAAGGTAGAATATCTGTATGTTGAGAAATTATTATAGTCTAATTTGATTAAGAAGATGGAGGATGTTCTGTTTTAACTGGAATCTGGTGTCTTTTTTCTCTGTTGTGGCCCACAAATCCCAGTCA
>CAUYTI010043114.1:0-13187 GCA_963575145.1 Galago senegalensis | reverse complement strand
CTTCCTTTGTATCCCTTTTTTGCCTATCTGCCTGCTATGGCTGACTGTTTTTGTTCCCTCTGAAATTTGTGTTGAACCTTTCCATCCCCACAGTAGCAGAGCTGAGCCAGCAGTGCCCTCCCTCTGGTCTCCAAACCTGCTCTCCTTTGCCAAGGACATGCTGGCTAGGGGCGTCACTGGGGCCACTTCCAAGATGGGGGTGGCCCTAATCTAGCAGTTCAAGCTGCTGTCACAGGTATAATGAAAACAAATATATTTGAAAGAAATTTCTTCTATACTCAATATGTACATTCTTTTCATTATTCTTTAAACAATAAAGTATAACTAGTTACTTAGGATTTAAATGTAATTGATATTATGAGTAATCTAGAGATGATTTAAAGCATGCGGGAGGATGTGCATAGGTTTACTGTGCCATTTTATATCAGGGATTGAGCATTCTTATATCTTAATATCCAAGGAAGGTCCTGGAACCAGTCCCCATGGATACTGAGGGAGGATTATATAACAAATTTACCATCTTAACCATATTAAAATATGTAGTTGAGTAGTTTTACATACATTTACATTATTGCGCAATCTGTCTCCCAAACTCTTTTCATCTTGCAAAACTGAAACTCTATACTCATTAAACAATAAATCCCATTCCCTCCTCCCACAGCCCCTGGCAACCACCTTTTCTTCTGTCTGTAGGAATGTGACTACTAGGTACTGCATCTAAGTAGAATTGTACAGTATTTGTCTTTTCGTGACTGGCTGTTTACTTAATATAATGTCCTCAGGTTTGTCTGTGTTATAGCATGTGTCAGAATTTCCTTTTTATAGCCAAATAATATTCTATTGTATGTACAGGTTGAGTATCCCTAATCTAAAAACCCCAAATCTAAAATGCTCCAAAATCTAAAACTTTCTGAGCACTGACAAGATACTCAAAGGAAATGCTCATTGGAGCATTTTGGTTTTTGGATTAGTGATACTCAGCTGGTAGGTATAATGCAAGTATTCCAAAATGCAATAAAAAATCTGCAATCCAAAACACTCTGGTCCCAAGCATTTAGGATAAGGTATATCCAACCTGTATATATCAAATTTTGTTCATCCATTCTTATTTTGATAGGCCCTTGAGTTGCTTTAACTCAGTGTTTTTCAACATTTTTTATCTCAAGACACACTTGAACCTATAGTTAAACTTCCATGGTACACTTAAATTATGTTGATTAAAAAAAAGAATATACTTACTGTGCTTTGAACTTCTTTTGAAAATAATTTAATTAGTGATGTTTAAAAATTTTCATAGTCTACTGGTGGAAAATCACTGCTTTAACCTTTTGGCTGTTGTGAACGTGAACATGGTGTACAGTCTTCTTTGAGATCCTGCTTTCTATTCTTCTGGGTGTATACCCAGAAGTGGGATTACTGAATCACGTGGCAATTCTATTTTTAATTTTGGGGGTAAATCACAGTACTATTTTCCATAGTGGCCACATCATTTAAAATAACCCGTTTTTGAAGATTTAGTGTCTCTGTGAGTTTTATTATGTCTCATGGTTTAATTTGTTGAAATATATGCTGCTTAATTAAGCAGAGCTGAGGAAGACAATTTTTATTTAGGAATTAATAGGAATCTTTTAAGATCTCTAAGAAGTTTGTTAAACTAAAAGTTTATCAATACAAATGACTATGAGCTTAAGAAGTTACTATTTAAAATAATTTCATATTTCAAAGGTGATTTTAAATAATTTACTGTAGAAATTAACTTATATTAAAAGCATCACTAGAGTTCTGGAACTTCTCAAAAACCAAACTGTAGTATGATGACTTCCCTGCCAGGGAGCAATAGAGGAGTGAGACTATTTTAAACTCTTACTAGAATTAGATTCTAATGATACTTCCCCCCACCATCACCTAAGAGATGTAATTACTATCTCATCAAAAAATAATAGGTTTATATTCTTGGGAGAGGGTAATATAATAGGTGATGGTGTTGAGAAGAAAATCTTCACTTTGAAGAGATACATGAGTCATTAATATGAACTATTTATGAGGAATTCTTTTAACAGACGTATAGGTATCCTCAAACTATGGCCCGCTGAGGACATTTATCCGGCCCGCCAGGTGTTGCTGCCACTGCCTGTCCTGCTTAGCCCCCAACTCATCCCGGGGCCTGCAGTTCGGCCCTCCAAAGGTGTGAGGCCCCATTTGAAAAGTTTGAGGACCCCTGGTTCAAGACATTAACTGCTCTGTGAGTTGTATGTAACTTACACTAGTTTGGAGCCTCATGAAGCATATATAACTTATATGTCTCTTGCACATTGACAACCACACTAGAAAAAAATTTTTTTCCTCTTGGGGCCACAGTGTTTTATATAGGTCAAGAGAAAAGTGAGTTATACATGTTTCACAAGACCCTGGGCTCAAAACTAGTATGAGTTAAATACAACTCACATAGTAGTTAATGTATTTGACCTAACAAAATGCCCAGGCCCCAAAGAAAAAATTTTTCTTCTAATATGGCAGTCAAGGTGTTAATGCTGTGTTCTCATCTAATTAGTACATGTTGATTCTAAGACTACTTTTAAAGAATGAGTTAGGTGAATCTTTTTTTTTTTTTTTTAGAGACATAGTCTCACTTTATTGTCCTCCTAGAGTGCTGTAACACCACAGCTCACAGCAACCTCCAACTCCTGGGCCGTGACATCACAGCTCATAGCAACCTCCAACTCCTGGGCTTAGGCAATTCTCTTGCTTCAGTCTCGTGAGTAGCTGGAACTAGAGGCACCTGCCACAATACCCAGCTATTTTGTTGTTGCAGTTTGGGTAGGTCCAGGTTCAAACTCACCACCCTCAGTATATGGGGCTGGCGCCCTACCCACTGAGCCACAGGCGCTGCCCGAGTTAGGTAACTCTTAATAGCCTAAAGGCATTAATGGATCACTGACATGAACATTTTCAATGGAAGTCCTATTGGTTATTCTTTGACAGTCCAAAATATGTCTATCTTTGTGAAGTTCTAATCATACTTTTTTAGAATTTAGTAAAGTAAACTTCTGTAGTCCAGCTTACTCAGGAGGCTGAGGTGGAATGATCCTCTAAGTCCTGGAGTTCAAGGCCAGCTTGGGCAACATAGTGAGACCTTCTTTACTTATAAGATAAAATAGCCTCCTAAAAATGGATCTGGCATGTAAAGATGAAACCAAAAACAATGTGTTGTCCTTCAAAATGAAAAAGAATAATTGTAATAAGAGTGTTCTAACACAAAGAAATGATCGATGCTTTAGGTTATGGATACCGCAGTTGTCCTGATTCAATCGTTACACATTGTATGCTTGTATCAAAATAGCACATGCATCCCCAAAATATGTACAACTATTATGTATCAAAAATTAGTTTAAAAAATTTTTAGTAAAAAATAATGGGTAAGTAATGAATCTGTCTCAGTTAAAGTTACAGGCCAAACAATATGCCATAAATAAAATAATTGTACAAGTAATTGGATGTCAAAATAAAGTTAAATTTTCAATATGAATGTCTATTAAAAGACAGAAGTCAACCCAATACATAAGTTTTATCTTATATTTAATAAGTTTCCGTATAGAGAATAGAAACAACCTGACTCTTCCAGGCTTTGAAATGCCTACAAAAGCATTTCTTTATAATATGATGAACAATTACAGTCAGCACTTTCAAGCAGGATCATTAAAGTTTGGGGACCTATCTGGCAAAAGTTCAAGTGTTCTTAACTTCAAAAGTCAGCTGTGAATGTGCATGTATAAGCAGATTTTACTCATGTAAGATCTAACCTTGCATGTGGCTTATCAGAATTTTTGAGACCTGGACTTTAGCTCTGGTATCACAGATTATGTATTTCCTCATGTAAAGTCATTAGTCTACCAAAAGATGGCAGTTTTGCTCCTTACATGTTTCTGTCACAATATAAAAATAGCAATTATGGTATTTTCTTTTTATTACTGTGCTAGCATACAAGGTTTTTCATACAGAATGAGACAAAGAATGTTGAGGCTTTATGAAACTAACCATCTTTTTGTTATTTTTTAGGAATTTGCTACTTTGAAAAAACAGTCTGTTTTTGCTTTTTAAATTTAATGTGAGCTACTCTTAAATTGTGTTCTTCAAATAGCTCTGAAATGTGAACCAGAAAGCTTTTTTTTTTTTTAAAATCTCAGTTTGTTGAAAGAGATCCTTTCTTTCCATAGGCAAATTTGGCCAAATTTAGCTCCCTCTGCTGAAACAGGGACTTTTTTTGCTCCAAATTGAAGGGTTCTTTCATAAGGAAATCTAAGCACTTGGTACTTTGAATAGTGGTTCATTCAAAAAGAACTTGATTGACTCAACAAAGTACCTCAAATTCTTGTCTACTTTCCCCTCAGGTTAAACCTGAACATAAAATGCAAATTATATGGTCTACTTATTTAAAATTATGAAACATTAAGTTAAAAGCAGCTATTTGAAAATAAATTATTATTTTTTCTTTTCTGTCATGATTGAGTGAGTATAACTGGCTTATGAAGTCTGGATGTTTATTAGACAAATTCTTTGGGGGAAGAGATGAGCTTCTCCACTCTAAATCAATAATTGTAAAAGAACTAGTGTTCGTAAGTGACTGTTACCTAACATCTATCCTAGGAAACTGTAAAGAACATTTCTTTCCAACTTTGAAACACATAAGTTTCTAAAATATTTGAAATTGGTGCTTTTAAAAAAAAAGTGCAATGTAATATCAGTTTATAAGAAGAAAAGCTATTCTCAGAAATTTTCAAAAATAGAAATTATACAGGATTAGCAATATAAGACTATTGGCTTCCAAGGCTCTTGGTTACAGAATTACCTTTGAAAAACTTACTAAAATGGCGGCACCTGTGGCTCAAGGAGCAGAGCGCCAGCCCCATATACTGGAGGTGGCGGGTTCAAACCCGGCCCCAGCCAAAACCTGCAAAAAAAAGGAAAAGAAAGAAGAAAAGAAGTGAAGATGATAGGAGAGAAAATAGAAAAAGGTGTGTGTTTAAATGGCCTCATAATGGGATCCATTTAAACTTTACACATGTTTATGTCTAAATATACAGAATTAGTATTATAAAGAGCTTGCTCAGAATAGGCTTTGAAATATTAGGTACATATACTGGTAGTGTGACATTCTCAAATAAGAGGACAATTTTTCAGAAACTTTTTTTTTTTTTTTTTTTTTAGCCACAGTGCAGTGGGGTCATCATAAGTCACTGCAACCTAAACTCCTGGGCTCGAGCAATCCTGCTTCAGCCTCCCAGAGTGCTAGGATTGCAGGCATAACCCACTGTGCCTCGACTCAGAAATAATTTTTAAAAGCCCTATCAAGATATAACACATGGTCTGAATTTATTGCTTTTTGATCATTGACAAAAAGCATTGAAATTATTAAAAAAGACTGTATAGTACTTTCTGTATAGAAAGAGCAGGGAGGATCCAAATTCAGTATTTTTCATCTATATTTCTGACTTTGCATCAAATCATTAAATCTCAGTTTTTCTTTTTTTTTTTTTTAATTGAATGTTAACTATATACATTAATGCATTTCTGGGGTACAGTGTAGGGTTTTCACATGCATTCTGAAATACTTCCATCAAACTGGTCAACACAGCCTTCATGTCATTTTCTCAGAAATCTCAGTTTTTCCAATAAATAATGGTACTATAGGTCCAGTGTGGTGGTTCAATGTCTGTAATCCTAGCACTCTGGGAGGCTGAGGCAGGTGGATTGCTTGAGCTCAGGAGTTCTAGATCAGTCTAAGCAAGAATGAGACTCTAAGTCTAAACAAAGCTGGGTGTTGTGGTGGACGCCTGTAGTCCCAGCTACTGGGGAGGCTGAGGGAAGAGGATTGCTTGAGTCCAAGAGTCTGAGGTTGCTGTGAGCTATGATGCATGGAACTCTACTGAGGGTGACAAAGTGAGATTTCATCTCAAAAAAAAGAAATGGTACTATATATCACTTATTAAATACTTAAGGTTTGCTAATTACATGATAGGGATTCTTATTCCAATTGCTTAATAAAGTTTTTTTAATGCCAGTTTTATAAATGAGGAAAAGAGAGGTTAAACAGTTTTCCCACAGCTAGTAAGTGGCATTGCTGGAATTCAGATCTGGGGCTGCATGACTTGAGAGCTGTGTCTCTGTACTGCCGCTAATGTTTGTCATTATTTACTCGCCTACCTTCAAAGGGATGATGTGCAGAGAAATGTGTGAGAACGTGTGTTAGATTCACAGTTCGTGATTCTCAGAGTGTTTCAGATGACATGGTACTAACGATACCTTTAAACATGTTCAACATTTTTTAATTTTGAAAGCTTCATTTAAAGGACAAGAAGCGATTTGAAAAAGCTAACCAAGATTCGGATCCTGCTTTAAGTCTTGAAGAATTTATTGCTTTTGAACATCCTGAAGAAGTTCATTATATGACGGTAAGGAAGAAAACCTTAAGAGAATTATTAAGTAACCAAACCTTCAAAATGTGTTTACTAAATCATTAAAATGAGTTGTGTAACAACCAGAATTTTAAGAGACAGGAAGATTCAAAATGATCCAGAATTGCCCTCACTTAAGATTAGGAGTGGTAAGGAGAGTTTCTGGTGGTGTCAGGGTTGCTTATTGATAGAGAAAGGGCAAAAGACTTGAGTTTTTTAATTTCTGTACTGTATGTGAACTGCCTCCTGTGCTGTTTTCTCTCATAAATACATTTCCTCTATTTTCTTATTCTTCTGTAACTCTCAGGCTTGTCTCTGGTTTTTTTTTAATATTAGCAACACTATAACTTCGGTTTAATTTGCAATATTGCTTATGAAAACTTTTGATCTGGAAAAACACATCATGTTTGGATCAGTCATAGGGTGATGAGCTGCTAATAACTCCTAATATTTTTGCATGTTTAGAAATAGCAGAGTCCTCTTATCCCTTTAGCACTTAGAAGTGCCCACTCTTCAAAACTTGTTGAATCTAAGTCTAAGGCAACATTGATTGAGTCCCTACTATGAGTTGGCAAGCTTTTTCAGAGCAGAAATGATCACACTGGGGAGTAAATGTTAATGTAATGGCAAAATAATACTGAACATTGATGTGGAGGTCTGTCATTTGGCATTAGTCTCCGGCTGTGTGGCTTGGTTCCCTGGATATTTCAGGAAGGGAAGATGTAGCACTTTGTGTAATGGGTCATGGTTGGGATATCCTGCATTGAATAACAAGGCTGCAGAAACATTTTTCTCCATAGCTCAGTGGCAAGACGCTGCCATTGTGAAGCTTCTGATTTCTCACTCAGCGCAAAATACATGACCTAGTTTAAGAACAGTGCCAGGCATGATTTAAGTGCCAAAATTAAGTGGAGACAGGCTAATTGAGCCCTAGAATGGCGGGCCACGGAGGCTAGATCTAGATTCTCTGGAAAATAAGGGACAATTGCAGACCAAAGAAGAGAATGATCAGAAAAAGCAATGAAGTAATTTAGGTGTCATGTGATATGTATGGCCTTGGAGTATAAAATGGCTGCAGAATGAAATAGATTTGAGCAACATTTTTAAGAAAGCCATAAACAGACATATTGACTTACTAAATAAGTATTAAGGGAAGGCAGGGTCAGATGACTGAAGTTTTGAACTGGTGTAGATCTACTTGATCGTACTTTTTGTGCTACATTTGAGTTGTTGGCAGCGCGTGAAATGTGTGACAAATGGTGGTATATCATTTAGAGCAGCTTCCTTAATTTCTGTTTACCTTACGTATTTGTGTACCTCTTTTTCCCTTTAAAAGTATTTTTGGAATAGGAAAAGGTAAGACATGATTAATTAAAAGTCAGAATTTAACTTGATATTTTCACTCATGTAGTTCTGAAAATTCATTTAATCCTGGCAGCATTATTGAAGTAAGTCTGTTGTTTCCCAAGAGGATTATTTGAATGGAGGAATAATCATTTTGATCAGTGGTTCTTAATTTTTATTGGATTACAGACTCCTTTAAGAATATGATAGAAATTGGCTTGATGCCTGTGGCTCAAGTGGCTAAGGCGCTAGCCACATACACCTAAGGTGGTGGGTTTGAATCCAGCCCGGGCCCGCCAAACAACAATGATGGCTGCAACCGGAAAAAAAAAAAAATAGCCAGGCGTTGTGGCAGACGCCTGTGGTCCCAGCAACTTGGGAGGCAGAGACAGGAGACTCGCTTGAGCCCAGGAGTTGGAGGTTGCTGTGAGCTATGCCATGGCACTCTACCCAGGGGGACAACTTGAGGCTCTGTCTCAAAAAAAAAAAAAGAATATGATGGAAACTATGGACTCTTTCACAGACAAATTGCAAACAAAATTTTGAATTATAATTTTAGAGAGGGTTCTCAGATATTTCCCTTAAAACTAATCTTTGGATCCCTAGGTTAGGATCCCAATTTCTACATATAAAATCTGTAATATTTAATTTTAAAAATCAACTTGGAAAAAAGTAGAAAAAATATTGGGAAAGATGTTAGTTCTGTTTAAAAAAAAAAACACCAACTTGTATTTAAGTGCTGTTTCATACAGATATAGACTAGAATTGGAGCCTTTCCAGAATATATTTTCATTATGTTTGTGATGCTAGAATATAGATTGAAAGGTATTGTGAAGACAGTGGGAAATGAGAACAGTATGAGAGGCAGGGAAGCAAAAAAACCCAGGATGGTAGTGAAAGAGAGTGCCCAGAAGTCCTAGGTGTGCCGCAAGGAATTAGAAGGAGCAGATGGAGAAGAGATTGAAGACTTGGGAGAGTCAGGAGCTAAGAGTGAAAGAAAGCTCTTGGGAAGTAGTAAGATTTGGGATGGAGGAAGACAGTCTAAGGCTTTGCACTAGAGAAAAGAGTTTTAACTCTCAAGATTGAACAGAAGAATGAGAGGAATAGACAAAATAGAGCCAGTTAAGAGGATATAATGCTGGTAAACTGGGAAGCATTTCCAAGACTTGTATTATGTTTGGAAAAATAGGAGGATCCTTGCCAGGAGTACATTAGGGAAGGTTGCAGTGAGGTTTAAAGAAAGTAGAAGTGAAGATTTCAAAAAATAGCTGTAGAGTGAGAGCATGTTAAGGAAACTGAGGCAAAGGCAGATCTCCAAGCTGCAGTGAGGGCCCATGGAAATGGCAAAAATAAATTTTAAGCATGAGGCTTATGTTTTTGTGTCTTCCTTTTTAGACTTTATGGTTCTGGAAGAAAGAAGGAGAAAGTGATGTGGGTCTGCTATACAGGATGGGGATTGGCATAAGAAAAAGGCAGAAGAGGAGATAGGAAGGTAATGAGGGAAGCAGTGAAGCAGCTTGAGCTGGAAGGAGCCTGCTCTCGTGATTAGGGAGAAGGCTTGACTGTTGTTCGGAACCCTTGAGAAGAGTGAGGAACAGATCAGGGCAATTTGGGATAGATGGGGTAGGTTTGGTGGAAGGGGAAGCAAGGAGGTTGAGATTTTTTCAGGGGCTGGCACATTTCAGGTAGGACAACAGTTCTTTGCAAAGTAACCTAAGGTAAGTATTCTTTTAGGGTTGTTAATGGATTGAAGGGCACATGGAGATCAAGAAGTTAGGAGTAGTAAGAGGTTCTATCCTCGAGAGGGAGCGTGAGCTTAATGCTGAAGACATTTAGGAGAGTGAAGTGAAAGTGGAGTTCTTCGACAGTATCAGAAGCATATGGGTGTTGAATTTATAGCTACTTAGAACTTGCAGGTTTATGCTTGTTTCTGAATTCCAGTGTTTAGAAAGATTGTCCTGCAAGTATGGATGACTGAAATGATTATTCCTGAAGAAGTTCTGTAGTAGGATTGAATCAATAGTGATGAGATTCAAAATTTTGTGACTAAATTTTTCTTTTTTTTAATGGACACGCTATAGGAATTTGTCATTCAAGAGGCTTTAGAAGAACATGACAAAAATGGTGATGGATTTGTTAGTTTGGAAGAATTTCTTGGTGATTACAGGCGGGATCCAAGTAAGTCACCTGGGGGAATGTGACTAAAATGGAATTAAAGAAGAAGGAAAATTGAAAGAACCCTGCTGGTTGAGAGCACTCACTGACAGGAATATGTAGCAAGAGGAGCTGTGCCCGCTCTCTGTTCTGCTACGTTAACTGCGGTACAGTCGATAAATGGATTTACAGTTTGTCTGAGAATACTGTCTTGTTCCCTTATACTTCCATGTCTAGATGCAAACATTTTTTTCCTTTTCATATATAATGTAATTGTCAATTGAAATAAGGAAGGAATGGTTGATATTTTTAGACAAAATCCTATACCTTTACATATAGATCTATTTAATAGAGAAAGGAACATTAAGTACCGTAAATATGGTGTAAACTGTAGAAGATGACAAAGTATTTGAAATTAGGAATTTGCCTTTCTATAAGCCAGTGGTTCTCAACCTATGGGTCGTGACTGTATTAAAGGGCCGTGGCAATAGGAAGGTTGAGAACACTACTATAAGCAGCTTTTTTCCAATATTTTTGCATAAAACATTACCATTTTAAAATTGGTTACCAGTTTTGCTAATTGAGTTTAGGCCGGATGCAATGACTCACACCTGCAATCCTAGCACTCTGGGAGGCGAAGCAGGCAGATTGCCTTAGCCCAAAAGAGTTTGAGACCAGCCTTAGTGAGACCTTGTCTCTAAAAACAGCCCAGCATTGTGGCAGGCACCAATAGTCTCACCTACTTGGGAAGTTGAAGCAAGAGAATCACTTAAGCCTAAGAGTTTGAGGTCTCTATAAGCTGTGATGCCACAGCACTCTACCAAGGGTGACAAAGTTATACTCTGTATAAAAAAAAAAAAAAAAAAAAAAACATGAATTTACTTTGTGAGAACCCACAGGAAAATTTCTACAGTCATATCATGTACATAAAAACATTACCCAACTAACATTTAGGGAAAACTAGCTATCAGAACAGGTGGCACCAGTTAACAAAATTACTAGTTTGTGATAATATGCCATGGTTTTTAAACAATGAGTTATTTAGACTTAAGTGTCACCTTTGAAAATTCCTATATATTTGTACTTATTTTCAGGACTTTTCAGTTGAGTTGTTCTGTTTAATGGGGCTTCCTTTTGGTAGTAAACTTTAAATTCACTTCCTTTATTCTAGGGATATACCAAACTTCTTATTGGATACATATGATTGATATTCTTGTGTATGTATATTTGTTTTTTTATATTAAGCTGCAAGTGAAGATCCAGAATGGATACTTGTTGAGAAAGACAGATTCGTGAATGATTATGACAAAGATAATGATGGCAGGCTTGATCCCCAAGAGCTGTTATCTTGGGTAGTACCGAATAATCAGGGCATTGCACAAGAGGAGGTAAGCCTTATAGAATGACTATTTCCTCCTAACCCCAGACCCCTTAAAATTGGTGCTGTTGATTAGAAAAGAAGTTCAAAATCTTAAGCCAAAGAAAGAAGTAATGGAGTTACTTAGGATTGATGCATTGCTATGTTTTGAAGTCATGAGCTATTTGAGTTATTTGGGGGATGAGGAAATTAAGATTCTGTTATGTATTAATTTTATAGTACAGTGAATAGAATACTAATTGTATTACCTACAGAGTCTCCAAGTGGGTTATATTTTGCTTAACCTTAATATATCCTGGAATGGATTTTATTGGAGAGGAGGCAGCAGAAATTAGGAAGGGAAATAATGAGAAAAACAGTAGACAGACCCAGTTACAGTGTGTAACATTTTTAGATACTTAGACAATAATAGTATGTGCACACCTAGATGGTTTTGACAAGTCAAATCACATTAAATTGGGAACGTCTTGCTGAAAATACTTATTACACCTGACATTTTTTTATTTTGTTTTAAAGGCTCTTCATCTAATTGATGAAATGGATTTGGATGGTGACAAAAAGCTCTCTGAAGAAGAAATTCTAGAAAACCAGGACTTGTTTCTTACCAGTGAAGCCACAGATTATGGCAGACAGCTCCATGATGACTATTTCTATCATGATGAGCTTTAATCCCTGAGTGTCTGAGGGGAGTACTGGATCCTTTTTATAATTTGTTACCAGCTTTACTTTTGTGATAAAATATTGATGTTGTATTTTACATTCTTAAGTCTTACCACAGTCAGAATTATCATAATGTAGAATATAATTTTGACCTTTTAGAAGAAAAACAACAAAAACCTGATATTTATTTCAAAACGTATTGAAGAAATAAAACATGAATATTGTGCCATATGACAGCAGAATCTTTCCTGAGTACTCCATCTGTTTAGTACTGTATCGTGGAATATTTGAGTTCTATTTCCATACTTGAGAAAAATGGAGAATTTTAGAGATGCCTGAACAATATTATTTAAGTACTATGTGACTAAGCTATCAATTTTTGGTTTTGTTCTAAGTAGATTTAATTTGGGAACTGACAGAAAGGACAGTGTTTCTAGGTTTAGCATTTTGTTTTAAAACCTTTAAAGGAACCTTTTAGGAGGACTTATACCTCACATATTAATGCTGAGAAGGTCTGCTTAATTTTAAAATGGTTTCTATGAAGGGTTTTATTGTATGAAATAGAACTTTATATTTTTGCATATGTATAGATAGTAATTATATTTAATGTATAGCATAATGTAATAGCATTATGGTGAGTGGAATTTGACATTGTCCAAAACCCTTTTCATTTTTGACTAATTAAAAATGAAATGTCCTATCTTTTTATATGTTTGTTTGCTTTTCTTTCATTTTCCAGTTCAACTCTAAAATTTAGCATGTTTTGTTGTATTGTACATTATCTGCCTCATCTGTTCCTTTATTTAGGTAGTGAATTTATTTATTTATTTATTTTTGAGACAGTCTCACTTTGTCACCCTCTGTAGAGTGCTTGGCATCATAGCTCACAACAACCTCAATCTCTTAGGCTCAAGTGATTCTCTTGCCTCAGCCTTCTGAGTAACTGGGGCTTACAGGTGCCTACCATAAGACCAGGCTATTTTTAGAGGCAGGGACTCAATCTGGCTCAGGCTGGTCTCGAACCTGTAAGCTACCATGCCCAGCCTTAGGTAGTGAATTTCTTTTTTTTTTTTTTTGAGACAGAGCCTCAAGCGTCCCCCTGGGTAGAGTGCCATGGCATTACAGCTCACAGCAACCTCCAACTCCTGGGCTCAAGCGAGTCTCTTGCCTCCGCCTCCCAAGTAGCTGGGACCACAGGC
>CAUYTI010043113.1:0-30464 GCA_963575145.1 Galago senegalensis | reverse complement strand
TTGTAAGTGATTTTAACATTCTAAATGATTCTTTGGCTTTTGAACTATCAGCTAGTTTATTTCTGAAATGAGAACTTGAGGCACCTCAGTGTGTCCAGGCACGTCTTTGTATGTTTATAAATACACATACACATCCTGAAAAAAAAAAAAAAAAAAAAAAAAAAAAAGAAAAAATGAACGGTTGAGCAGGCCCTGCTGGCTTGCTGAATGTGTGTCTCTGGTTCCACACCATCCATGAGTCAACTGGTGCCAGCATGGTCTCTTGAGGTCATCTGAGTTCTCCTTTGGGTCTAGTTGTCTAGTCAAACTCAAGTAAAAACCAAAGTCTCAGTGGACTTGTTATGACCTTTACCCAGTATTAGTTACTAGTTATATCAATTGTTCATCAGTTAATGCTTAATATTTAAATGTGTAATACGACTGATAATTTCATATTATAGGTGTAAGGTAGAGTACAATCGAATTGTTGTACTTAGTGTCCTCTAAATTGTTCCTTCCTATATTTAATGTATTTGAAATGTCACCTTTTAATATTAAAATATTACATATATTTGAGATTGAACCTTATTTTTCTACTCTGTTCTGTGGTTACACACCAATTCCAAAGTAAATATTAGATAATTTAAATTACATTGTGTTTATAATAAAATAAATATATATTACATAACTACATATATAAACATATATATGATAATATATTTTAATATCTAATAGGAAAAAATATTTCCTTTCCTCACTTTTTTAATAAGATTAAAAAAATCTTACATCTTCCTACTTTGACAAGTTTAATGTCATGTTGTCAAGCTAAAAAGAAATATGGTTGATGTTTTTCTCATTGAAATCTTATGGAACTTTAAATGAATTTATTAAGAATTAGCACTCTTAAAAACTGCTGCTGTGATTGGTATGTGTGCAGATGTTTGTATGTGAGCATTCATGCACCTGCTATGTCATCAGAGCCTGAATTCAATGTAATTGCATTTAAAAATATATATAAAAAGGTTTGGTGTAAGATGACAGACTGAGCACAGATCTAACACAGTTGACCTTAATGTTATGGAAATAGGAGTGGTTTTCATTTTTTTCAATAATACTTAATAGGAAAACATGAGGACCCATTATTAGTGGAGTATACACTGAGAAATTCCTCTAAAATTGAAATCAAATTGCGATTAGATATATCGAAAATAAAAAAGAAATACTCTGTCAAAAGGATTGGAGGGTTGGACCAAGGTACTTGAGATTTAAAACAATATATTACTCTTTCAAATTCAGTGCCCACTTATGTCATCACTTCAATAATAGAAATCTTAACTCTATAGGTTTTGTCTAAGTTCTGTCTCCTATTCATTCAAAGTGAGTCACACTTAATTTAAATCCATAAATGCAGTAAGGTACAGTTATGATCTAATAAAAAAATTTAAAAAAGAAAAGACGAAGAAAAGTCTACATTTCATTCATCTTGGATATTGTGCAGTGAGTTGTATTTTTCAACCTCTTATAATGTTTATTCACCTTCAGATCTGTGGTTACATTGAATTTTTATTCTAATTTTTACTTTTGTTTTCTTGCCTTTTTTTCTTGACTAGATTTTTCTGAAATTTATCTACTATCTTTGGGGGTCTTAAAGAAAAAGTATCTGTAATAATGTTTCTATTTTCTACATTTTTCTGCTTTTCTTCTTTCTGTCTTTATATTAATTAATTCCTTTTTCTTGATTTCTTTTCCAGTGATAGACTATTAATTTAAAATTATTATGATTTTTCATAATGATAACTACCATTATTAATTGAGACATTAGTCTCTGTAATGCTAGAGAACTTTGAAAATATGTTATGTTTGCTTTTCTTGTTTCTTGGTTAGTAATAAAGTAGTTGAATGGAATTTTGAAAATTTCTATAAATTTGTCCTGTCTTCTAGGTTTTGAAAATGTAATGTTCTCCTTATTTACCCTTTTTCTTCTAGTCGTCTGAAAATGAAATTCTTATTTCCTTTTCAATTAAATCTGTTTTAGATAGCGAATATGCTTTTGTTCTAAAATTATTACATAAAATTTGATCTGAGGTAACCTGAATCCGTCAGATTCCTGTCATTGAGTGGGTTATACGGGATATTTAAATAGGACCTGTGGGTGAGGATCCTTTGTCCTAGTGAAGACATCATGCACTGTGACTTCTTTTGCATTTCTGCAGCTGTATAGGAAGAAGGTGTATATACGTCTATTACCCTTTCTATGCCGCAAAAGTAAGTGGGTCAATTCCTTTTTGCTCCTATGTGACACTTTCCTTCCTGTTTTTCTTCTCCCACATGAATTCTAGGCCGACATAAGTACTCCTGGCTGTGACCCAGGGAGCCTGACCAGCTTGTATTAGTATTGAGACCAAACAAGATAAATCTTTCCAATCCCTTTGGTACTCATGAATAGGTTTTAGGTTGTTTTTTTCCCTCATTTCAAGGGTAGAATATGACCTTTCTATTTTGGTATTTTTACTAATTTCTGCCATAGCCTTTGACTCCTTCCCTTTAAGGTCAAAAGGACAATGTGGGAACTATCAGGATTACAGGGAGTAGCATTACTAAGTTGAGTAGTAGCTGTTGAGTTTCAGACAAGCATCTTGGAGCCCTGGAACTGAAACACTAGTGAATGAGATCTTGCTCTGGGATGCTGAGGAGGGACTGAGGAAGTGAGAACCCTCCTTAGACAGCTGGAATTTCAAAGATAGCTTTGCTTCCCCTGGGTGAGGTCCCATAGAGAGGAGCATGTTTTTGTTTGCTGGAAACCCAAAATATCAAGACAAAATAGGCAAAGCTTCAGCGCATAGGTTTTACGGGCATTGTTAAGTGGAATAGATTTCTGTAGCTTATAGCATATTATATGCTTAATTTTCTATCACCTTCTTTTTAAAAAATCATCTGGAACAGAGGATATTTGTATAGCAAAAGTAGATTCTATTATGGTAGAAAAAATTTTTAGAAAACATTTTTTCCCCTTCTATTGGAACTATGAGACTAGTAGGATCCATAAGACAAAGATGAAAGAAGCTAAAGACATAAATAAATGAAAACATGCCATGTTCGCAGAATAGGAGATTTATTTTTATTAAAGTATCTATGTTATGCATTATCAAAATTCCAGTAGCATTTTTCACAGAAATAGAAAAGCATATTTTAAAAGTTTGTTTGTAAGCACAAAAGATCCTGAATAGCCAAAAAAATCGTGAAAAAATAGTATAAGGCTGAAAGTATTATGCGTCTCAATTTCAAATTATATCACAAAGCTAGAGTAAGCAAGAACCTGGGCCAGGTGTGGTGGCTCACACCTAGGGTCTGTAACCCTAGCACTCTGGGACACTAGGGCAAGTGGATCACCTGAGCTCACAGGTTCGAGGCCAGCCTGAGCTAGAGTGAGACCCTGTCTCTAAAAACATCCGGGTGCTGGGCAGTGCCGGTGGCTCAGTGAGTAGGCCCCATATACCGAGAGTGGCGGGATCAACCCAGCCCTGGCCGAACTGCAACCAAAAAATAGCTGGGCATTGTGGCGCGTGCCTGTAGTCCCAGCTACTCCAGAGGCTGAGGCAAGAGAATCACCTAAGCCCAGGAGTTGGAGGTTGCTGTGAGCTGTGTGACGTCACAGCACTCTACCAAGGGCAATAAAGTGAGACTTTGTCTCTACAAAAAAAATAAAATAAAAAAAATCCAGGTGCTGTGGTGGTCACCCTTTGTCCCAGCTACAAGGGAGGCTGAGGCAGGAGAATCGCTTGAGCCCAGGAGTTTGTAATGCCACAGCACTCTGCCAAGGGTAGTGAGTGGGATTCTGTCTCAAAAAAAAAAAAAAAAAAGAATGTGTTACTTGTATAAAAACATGCTACCAGAGCAATAGAATGAATAGAAAGTCCAGAAATACACTCATGCACGTACAGTCAATTAGTCTTTGACAATGCTAGCAAGAATAGTCTATGGGGAAACAGTCTATTCAAAAAATTGTCCTAGGAAAATTGGATTTCCACATTCAAAAAAATAAAATTGGGCCCTCAGTTAGACAATTTATAAAAACTTATTCCAAGTGGATTAAAGACTTAAATGTGAGATCTGAAACTATAAAATCCTTAGAAGAAAATATAGGAGGAAATCTCCTTGGCATTGGTGTTCATGATAATGTTTGTGGCACAATATCAAAAGTGCAGGCAACAAAGGCAAAAACAAATAGGTGACACTACATCAAAGTCACATGCATTGGCGTTCTTTTTTCAGGGTAGATGCCTAGTAATGGGATTGCAGGATCAAAGAGAGAAGGTCTAATGTGCGTTCTTTGATGAGTTCCCACACTTCTTTCCAATGAAGCTGTATTAGTTTGCAGTCCCACCAACAGTGCAAAAGTGTTCCTGTCTCTCCACAACCAGGCCAGCATCTGCAGTTTGGGGACTTTGTGATGTGGGCTAATCTCATTGGGGTTAGGTGATATATCAGGGTGGTTTTGATTTGCATTTCTGATGATTAAGGATGATGTGAATGTTTTCATATGATTCTTAGCCATTAATCTGTCTTCCTCAGAAAAGTCTCTGTTCATGTCTCTTGCCCAGGGACAGATGGGATTGTTTGCTCTTTTTGTTGATTAATTTGAGTTCTTTGTAGATTCTAGTTATAAACCTTTAGTGAAATTTTTAACATACAAGTATCTTTTCTTATTCTAAAGGTTGCCTGCGTGCTTCAATTGTTGTGTCCTTAGCTGTGTAGGAACCTTTCAGCTTAATTAAGTCCCATTTTATCAGAAGGACATTTGCACTAGGTTGTTTATCACAACTCACTTTACAATCACTAAGATTGGGAACAACCTTGGTGTTCATCAGGCCAGAAATGGATTAAAAAACTGTGGCATGTGTATACCATGGAATACTATTCAGCCTTTAAAAAGATGGAGACTTTATATCTTTTGCATTAACCTGGATGGAGTTGGAACACAATCTTCTTAGTAAAGTATTATAAGAATGGAAGAGCAAGTATCCAATGTACTCAATACTAATGTGTTGCCAGTAGATGAACTAATACATGCAGACATGAGAGATAACCTCAATTCAAGTTGGGAGGATGTAAGGGGGAGTGAAGGGAAGGAGAGGGGCGGAGGGTGGGGGATTGGTGTGCTTCCACCTAGTGGGCACAACGGGAGGTACTTGGCACACATGGGATGCAACTAGAACAGGGACTTTGCCTGACAAATGCAAACACTCGAACCTAATCGTTTGTACCCTTGTATTAATCTGAATAATAAATAGATCAATAATAAATAAAAGTAAAAAAAATATAAAAACCTTTTTCACAGAAAAGAAAACAACAAAATGAAAAGACAACCAACAGAATGGGAGAAATGTTTGCAAACCATATGACTAATAAGTGCTTAGTATCTAAATATGTAAAGAACGCATGCCATTAATAGAAAAAAACCAAACAACCCTATTTACAACAGGCTGAAGGACCCAAATAGACACTTTTCAAGGAAGACAGATTTCTCATCTCCTTGGTTAGATCAGTTCTTAGATATTTTACTCTATTGGATCCTACTATGTAGGGAAATGTTACACATTTCTTTTTCAAATAGCTTGACATTAGTGTACAGAAACATAACTGATTTTTGTATGTTGATACTGTACTCTGCTATTTTACTAAATTTCTTTATTATTGATAATAGTTTTTGGTGGAGTCTTGATTTTATATATATAAGATTATGTCATCTGCAAACAGATGGCAAAACTTCTTCCTTTTCCTATTTGGATGATTTTAATCTATTTTTCTTGCCTAATTGCTCCTGCTAGGTTGTCTGGTTCTGTGTTGAATAGAACTGGTGAGAACAGGAACCCTTTTCTGACTCCTTACATTTCAGCTTTCCATAGTTAAGTATGATGTTAGCTGTAAGTTTATTGTGGGGCTCTGGGGTCCTTGGCCCTCTGAAGGTTTGCTGAGAAATCGCTGATAAGATGAAGATTAATAGGAGAAAAGGCATACAGATTTAACATGTAAGGGTCATTCAGAATGAAGACTTAAAGGGAAAAGTGTCAATTTTAATACTTAGGTGTAAAAACTATGGGCAGCAAGTAGAATGTGGTTGGACAAAAAGGGTATAATCTAATTCTAATAGACTGAGTGGGGAAATCCAAAAAGTCTTTGTACCTTGATACTTCTCCACCACTCTGAGCACCCATTTGCTTCTTCTGGGTGTGTGGCCAGACCCTCTCTGGAATGGACTTATGACCTACAGTTATTTTTTTGATGGTCTTTTTTTTTTCCAGATTAATATGAGGGTACAAAGATTAGGTTACAATGTTTGCATTGATCAGGTAAAGTCCAAGTTGTAGTTGAGCCCTTCCCCCAGGAGGTGTGCCCTGTACCCTTACACTGTGTCCATTAGCTGAGAGTGTAGGCAGGAGGGAAGGGGATGGTCAGTGTTTGCCCAGAATATTTTTTAGGCCTTATGGCTTCCTTTCCAGTAAAAGGCTTCTGATTATCTTCCTTTCTTGAGAAAAAGAATTTCTACTAGAATTTCAGGTGACAGGGACTGAAAGACAGGAGGGCGAGAAAAGTCCCTGAAAAACTTCTCCTTCAGAGACTATTTCTGAAACTTCGTTCGGGTATACGGTTTTCTGAACCCCAATATTGTCACAAATGGCCTTTATTCTGTTGAGGTGCATTTTTTGTCTACCTAATCTGTTGAGAGTTTTTTTTTAAACATGAAAGAAAACATGTTCAATGTTTTGAAGTGTTTTTCTGCATTTATTGAAATGATTGTATGATTTTTATTCTTCATTCTGATCACATTTGTTAATTTGAATTGTTAAGACATACTGCATCCCAGCGGTCATGGTATATAAATCAGTTAATGTGCTGTTGGATTTGGTTTCCTAGTATTTTGTGAAGATTATTGCATCTCAACACATCTAGGAGATTAGGCTGTAATTTTTTTCTTATAATGTTCTTATCTAGCTTTGGTATAAGAATAACATCTGGTCTCATAACATGAGTTTGGAAACGTTCCTCATACCTCACATTTCGGGTAGATTTGGGGGAAGTTTTTTCTTAATTCTTCTCTAATTGAGTGGTAGCATTCGCCTGTGAAGCCATCTGGTCCTGAGCTTTTCCTTGGTGGGAGGTTTTTGATTACTAAAACTATCTTCTTACTTGTTATTAATAGGCTCAGATGTTCTATTTCTTCATAATTCAGTTCTAGTCGGTTGTATGTTTCAGGGAATTTCTCTCTTTTAAGTTATCCGATTGGTTTGTGTGTTATTCGTGGTAGTCTCACGATTCCTTCTAGTACATATTTCTGTAGCATCAGCTGCAGTGTTTCCTCCTTCATTTATAATTTTATTTATTTGAGTCTATTTTTCTTGATTAGTCTAGCTAAAGGGTTATTAGTCTTTATCTTTTTAAAAAGCACACTGTTAGTTTCATTGATATCTTTTCTACCTTTCAAATCTTTATATTATTTCTACTCTAATCATTATTTTCTTTCTTCTGATAACTTTAGCATGTCATCTTTTTCTACCATGGGCTAAGTTATTCTTTTTCTCCTCCCTTTAGTTATAAGGTTAGGTTATTTCCTTGACATCTTCCTTTATTCTTCATGTGGGGATTTATCTTTATAAACTTTACCCTTAGAACTGCTTTTGCCACATCCCACAAGTTGTGATATGTTCTATTTCAGTTTTGTTTGCCTCAAGATACTTTTTGATCCCCTTTGGATTTGAGAAATTTATTATTATTATTATTATTATTTGTGACAGAGTCTCATTCAGTTGCCCTGGGTAGAATGCCAGGGCATCATCATAGCTCATAGCAACCTAATGAGATTTTTATCTCAAATTATTTTCAAGATTGTTTCTGAAATGTATTAATATGAAAAGAAAAAGGTAAATACACACTTGTTCTTAAAAATATATAGGTAGAATATATGTGTATGCTTATATAATATATACACATATGTATATACACACGCACATGTTATACACACGCACACACACAGAGTACCTAAAAGAAAAATAATGCAGGCTTGAAATTAGAGGTACACTAATTTCTGAGCCACTGTGTTTTAAAAATCTCTACCAGAAACTCCATAGCCAATTCTCTGCTCTTAGGCATAGGTGTACTTAACATTAATTACATTGAATTTGAAAACTGATTGGCTTAAGGAACCTAAATAAATGAAGCTAAATTAAACCTTGTTTAATTTTAATAGCCTTTAAATTGATGTATATCCCCAACTCACTTGAGACCTTTCAAAATGTCATTACATTCTCATTCTTGTTAGATCAATTATTTTTCTTTAATGCAAGGCCATGGAGACCTTCCTTTGGGAACAAGAGACTGGGCAGTCTTTAAAAATATTTGTCTAAGGTAGAATGAAATGAATTCAGCAATAATTACTACTCTGATATTGGTGGAAAAGTCATTATTTAATGCACATATTGATATTTCTTCTACCAATTACAATAAATTAGTTGTACCGTTAATATATTTTTAGTGATTTTTCACATATCAGGAAACCAGTGAAGACTTATCAAGTAAATAAAGGTGACAATCTGGTCTGTTGATTCTCGACCTCATTTTTCTGATAATGTGTGGTCACCCCTGAGGAATGGCGTTTATATACATGACCGTGCTGGGGAAAAAAAAAAAAAGCATATTTTGATGAAACCAAGATTATATTTTAAAGAAGTAAAGATCCTAAATAATTTATATTTAACACAATCATTAATCCCTTAAAAAAAATCCTGTCTGAGGGCTAAGGCTGAAAAAAAAAATGCAGGGTATAAAATCTGCTGAATTCCTAGGACACAGGCAAGGAGATACAATGGTGAAAACGGCTGAGTCGTCACAAGGATGTTATTGGATTTCCATTAATTCATTCAAAACAAGTTACTCGTTGTGCAAATGTCTATATTTTGATGTGTAAGAAACTATTTCTTCATAGTCTTCATATACCAGTAAGCTGCGTCTCTACTATGGAGAAAGCTGGTTTCATCCTGGAAGTAACAGAACCACACAGGAGCAGTCAACAGTTTGACAAATTTTAAAGGCACAGACCAGCTACAAATAGTGGAACAAATATTTTAATCACTGTCTTATAAAATATGCAAAAATCAGATCATGAATTCCAAAACCTGATTTACCTAAAAGGTTAGTGCATAGGGGATCATTCTCCTAATATACTTTACATCAAAGTGTGTTCTCTCTCTCACTCTCTCTCTCTGCCTCTTTTTACAAGAGACTTTTTTGTAGTTGTTGTTCATTTCTGGTCTCTCTTTTTGGTTAACAAAAAATAGGGGAACGATTTTTGGTATTTTTTTCTTTAGAAAAGAGACATCAAAGTGCTTATTTATGTAACCCCATGAAAGCTAATTTATGAAAGAGATCCAAATTGTCTAACATGTTTAAAGCACCAGCAGAAGAAATGAAGAAATGGCCTTCTCATTCCACCTCTTGATGACCGAGGGGTATCTCCTGCACATAATTCAAATATTTACCTTGCAAGGTGCCTTTTTCTAAGAGTATGAAATGAAGCCTAGTTTAACTACACAAATTTCCATTACTTACACTTTTGTGTATTTCTTGTACTGCTTCAACCTTTAATAATAATTGTAATTTGTGATTAAAAGAGACAAGTGGATAATTCTTCCTTAAAAGAGAGCTGATTTAGGATCAATAGGAATTGATTCCACTAGGAGGGAGCAGCTTCAGTCAGTAACTGGGAGGATTGGAGACTAGTTGTAAGAATGGACTCCAGGGCCACCCTAGGCAGGACTGCTGGAATCTCCTATTATGCTATCTGGAGAAAAGCTTAAGCTTTCTACTGTGGCATCTTCAAACGAAACTTTTATTTCTCATGTTTAGAAACTGTAGTCAGTGCAGATGTGTAGCTGGTTTGGGGTAAGACTAAAAGTAAAAGAGATTTAGTATTAGCAGATTGCCTACGTTTCTGCTTCCCTGAGTTGTCGTTATTCTCTCGTAAGATGAAGAGGTGTGGCCAGGTAGTAAGTAACACAGCGCCCAGCCCTCGTTCACGTGCGTCCGCCCTTTCCACCCAACGATCACAGGTGCAAAGGGAAGCGTGCTCATAGCACACAGCCCACCTCCGGCCTGGGCTTTCCTTGGACCAGCCGCAGAGCGCAGAGTCAAGATGTTACTTCCTAACACAGGTCTAATTTAGGACTTTATCCACTGTGCGACCACAGTGAAGAACCTTTTATTAGAAGGAGGGTTCATAAGACCCGGGGACCCTAGAAATAGCTACCAAGCCATCACCTAAGAGCAGGTTTTCCTTTTAGAGTAGTCGGGTTAGAAATTACACAATATTTCCACGCTCAAAAAGCAGCGAAGATGCCATCAGGTCAAATGATTGTCGCCCTGACACGGCCCTGCGACTTCACCAAGTCACCAAGTATCTCCACCTATGGTAGCTCAAACTTTCATTGTTTCTGTCCTGACCTATTGAAATAAACTCCCTAACCGAGTGACTCCCTTTTCCTACTCCGGTCCATTCTTATATTCTTGGCATGCTCGCCCTTTTAAATTACAAAGCCTAACTGGTATCTTTTTTCCTTTTAAAAAATGTTCCTATGTAGATATATTTGTCTCTCTTTCTTAAATGCCAATTCTCTAATCTGCCCTGTGATTTTTTAATTCATTTGTCAGAAGCAAGATCCAATATATCTGATGCAGTATTTCCAAAACGTGGCTGATCAGCAAAAAACAGCTGAAGAACATATTAAATGATAAATTTCAGGGCCTATCACCAGAGTCTGATTCACAAGGTCTGGATAATGGGAGGATGATTTCCATCCTCTGCCCAATTTAACAATCAATAAGCCAAGCAGAGAAACCTTCCAAGGTCCGTCCCTTTCAACCTCTGGTATTTCACTCTACATTTGTAATCTCTCAGCGCAAAATGTTTGCACCAAATCATCAGTACTTTCGTGACACTGGGATAATACTAATCTGAAGATTAACCTGGCATACATTGCCATTTACCTATTTGGATGATTAAACTAGCAAGTGTCTCTAAAATGTCCAAGTTAATACCAAGTCATGTAAGTAATTCTGAATTATTACAGTGAGTGGGTCATTTGAAGCATACTGCTTTTGTTTATTTAAAAATAATTTTCTCTCTATATTTCATTTTATGGGAACTATTTTAACTTTAAACATGAGGAAGTACTTGGGTAAGTAATGTGAATAGTGATAGAACTGGCTTTAGAAGATTGGTCATACTATTTGCCATATACACATATATTAATTTTAATTTAAGAGGTTACTCATGAGGTTTCTATAATCTATTCAGAAAGGTTTAAATATACTGTCTAAAATTTAGAAAAAATTATCTCAGCGTATGGATATTGTTTATGTTAAGTTGTTTTTAATATTTGTTGCCTTTATAAAGAGATTTTTCTAACTTTATTTGATTTTAGCTAGTTGTTTTCTAGTTTTCCAAAAGCTGTTACCTCTTCATACTGTCTTCTCTTGCCTACAAAAATGTGCATTCATTCTTCTAGCTGAGATATGAATTTATAAAAGCCTTTTGTTACTGTGTGAACTGCATGAGAAACACAGAAAGGAAAAGTCCCCTTGTCTTTAGGTTAGTGAAGAATAACGGATGCAAATAAAATAGAAACAAAAACAAATTTTAGAAATAAAACCTGTCATTAAGAAATCCTCACACAGGATTAAGAACAGTCTGGAGAAGAAGCAAATAAAGAAACTTAAGTAAATAAAATGTGTCTAAATTAAAGCGTAGAGGGAGGGAATGAGAAGCGAGCATCATTAACCTGTGAAAAATACCAAGTCTAACCTTAGTGTGGCTGGGGTCTCCAGAGGAGCAGAAAACAGAGAATGAGATCTCTCAAGCCCACTATGTATACTGAAAACCAAAAGTTAAAATTTCAAAGATGATCGGGGGAAAATACACAATATACAGCAAAATAATGTGAAGAATGATGATACTCAGCCCAGAAGCCATGCCAGCCAGAAGAGGAAAAAATGAAGAAACAAACGCCCCCCCACCCCCAGATATTCAACTTGAAATGTTATATTTAATGAAATTATCTTTTAAAAAAGAGGGCCAAATGAAATTAAGGAAAGGTGTGCAGGTGGACAGCCAGCAGACACGTACTAAAATAAACCCTGAACAAAACACCTGAGGGCTGCCGGGAGGGCCTGTGCGGAGGCCACGCAGGTGCCCAGGGAGGAAGAGCACAGTATCAGATGCGGCCGAAACGCAGGCGCACATGGAAGGGCACTTTTTCTCTTCTCTATTTAAAAAGAGAATTGTCACTTCAAATAAAAAACCCTAACACATATAATCAGAACAAACTGGAGGTACTCAGACTCACACTTTTAGAATTTTCTTACATAACATATAACATGAAATAATAGTAATTCAAGGTAGAAGATGAGGCCGTCACAAAGTATCCAGCCACGGGTGTCGCTGTTTTTCACACTACATGGACTGGGTACTTTCCGTACAGCCCTTGCATGATAAAGTGAGGATATGTACTATAATCTGTAGACAACACACTGCTGAATAAACAAGAAAAAATAAGGGTGCTTAAAATAATAACTAAAGACAGTGGAGTGCTAGGGACTAAATTGTGAACCTCACATTACGGATGTTGAAGCCCCAGACACTAAATTGACTGTATTTGGAGGTAGTGAAGGTTCAGTGATATCATAGGGTTGAGGTCCTGATCCAACATGATGGGTAGCCATATAATGAAACAGCATCATTGCCCAGGCTGGTCTCAAACTGGGCTTTTAGTGATACTCCTCCTTGAGCTCCCATACTTATAAGATTACAGTCATGAGCCACCATGCCCAGACTCACTTATTATATATCATAACAATTCAGCTGAGTAGTTTCCCCAGAGGATATCTGTTTTTCCCTCACATATTTTTCCACCAAAGCTATCAGCCATATTTATGTGTTGTTTGGAATAGAGTGGACAATAAAGAGAAACAACAGATTTATCAACTAACTTTAAAAAATTATGCAAATTGTATGTGTCTATATTATATGATAGTTGATTCAGTGGATATGGGACAATCAGACACTATTTCTGAAAAAGAACTTTAAAAATGCCTTATCTCGATAAAGTATTATTTCAGTCGTTGTCATATATTTTCACTAATAGAAAATTATTATCCCCAAATACATATGTGCACAATTATGCAACCAAAAATTATACCCACAAATAAATGCTGAAGATATGCATAGAATTTGCTCAAACAAATCAGGCTAAGAAATGATAGTGAAATATTGTATATTTGTCAAAAAATTCACTTTCATTAAGCATTACCAAATTGATATACTTATTTTTAGATCATTTGGCATCCATGATGACATGTTTTATAGAGAGAATTTTTTAAAAGCGTTGATGGAATATATATAGGTAAACATTTGAAGAGTGGTCAAAATATTTATGGAATATTTTGAAAAATAAGTACTAAAATATAAGACATATGGAACTTTCCTCACTGCAGCATTTACCCTTTTAAGACTTCGAGGCATTTCAACTCATTTCATAACATGTGCAGTTTCTTATGTCAGAGATTTTGGTTTTAAAATCTTTTTAAAAGATACATGTTTTTGAAAAAGCACCAGGTTTTCATGTTTTGAGAAAATGTTGACCTACCATTTGCCAGCTAGTGACCCTCCACAAGTCAAGCTCATGCTCTTGGTTCTATTTATTCACTTTTAAAATAAAGGGTTTGGACTAAGGGAGCCTGAAGATTCTTGTAACCTTAAACATTCTCAGTCTATGGCAGCAGTTCTTAATCTTATGTCCAGGTTTTCAGAAATTGAATAAATCATATTTTTAAAAATTAAATCATAGCTGTGTACATTAATGCATTGGTGGGGTACAATGTGCTGGTTTTATATACAATTTGTAATACAACAAACTGGTTAACATAGCCTTATGTTTTAAAAGACCTTTTTGGGGCGGATATTTTTTTATATTTCTCTTTAACTTTTTAAAATATTCCATTTCTTAAATATTTAAATCTCATCATTATAAGGGAATATTACTGTGATAGAATTGACCCTTTTAGTTCAGTGTTGAATTCTGGAAAATAATATCCTTTATAATGCAACTATAATATATCTTCTACTGTATAGTGACTTCTTTAGTCATTTGTATTATTATCTAGGTCCACCATATTCTGTTTGCTTCTTAAAATTGTTTTTGATAATCAAACCTGTGTGGACAAATTCCGTATATGGATTCAATGCACAGATTCTGCTCAAATAATTATTCCTTAATTATTAATAAAGTGAAATATTTCCAAGGGTGACAATGACAGATATTTTGTTTAGGTATATTCATTCATTCATCAAATATATATTGGGTCACTATGATGGACCAAACACTATTCTAAACTCAGAAGTACTTTATGGTACTTAAATTTCAGTGGGAGAGAACAGTGAAACATGATTAATAAATACAGCAAAAATGGAATAAATGGATTGTCAAATAGTGTTGATTGCTATAAATGTGAAATAGAAGGAATATGAGGCTTAGGGGCTGGTTTGTGGAGAATGTGTGCATTTTGACTTAAATATGTTGTCCAGGGAAGGATCTAAAGAAGGTATTTTTTCATCAAAGACCTGAATAAAGTGAAGGTGAGGAAGACCGCTGTGAATCTGGGGAAAGGCAGACCCAGGCAGAAGGCAGAGCAAGTAAATAAAGCGCTCCCCTGGGGCTCGACACCTGTAGCTCAGTGAGCAGGGCGCTGGCCAGATACATCAAAGCTGGCGGTTCAAGCCCAGCCTGGGCCTGCTAAACAACCGTGACAACTGCAACCAAAAAATAGCTGGGCATTGTGATGGGCACCTGTAGTCCCAGCTACTCAGGAGGCTGAGGCAAGAGAATCACTCAAGCCCAAGAGTTTGAGGTTGCTGGGAGCTGTGATGCCATGACACTCTACTGAGGGCAACATAATGAGACGCTGTCTCAGTAAATAAATAAATAAATAAAGGCACTATATTGGATTATGATTAGCATGTTGGGGCAAAAACATTGATGGATTTCGTAACATCCCAATAAAAGAGAAGTCTGGTTTCTAACCTTTCATGTCATACTGTCTAACAGGTGTTTAGTTAGGGCTGCTGTAACAAATGACCAGAGACTGGGTGGCTCTGGTCAGGGCCTTCTTGTGGATTGCAGACCACTCACTCACTTGTTTTTCACATGCTGGAAAAAGACCTAGCTCTCTGGCCTCTTTTCACACAGGCACTAATCCCATTCCTCAGGGCCCCACTTCATTAACATAATTTCTTCTCAATGGCCTCATCTCCAAGACCATCACATTGGGATTAGGGTTTTAACATATGAATTTTGGAGGGACACAAGCATTAAATCCTTTATGTATATACACACACATATATTATATTAAATTATAATATGTAATTATATCTGTTATGCATATAATTTCAATATATATTATGTGTATCTGTGCACATATATATATATATAACCTTATTGCCTATAATAGAAATTACAAATAAACAATCTATAACTTTCAGTAGATGAACTAATACACACCCTCATAAGAAAAAACTCAAATCAATGCAAGGTGGGGGGCAGGAGAGGGAGGGAGGGGAATAGGGAGGGTGATGAGGGATTATGGTGTATGGCACACCTCCTGGGGATGGTACACAATTCTAAGAGGAACTTTACCTAACAACGCAATCAGTGTAACCTAATTCTTTGTACCCCCAATTAACCTGAAACAATAATTTTAAAAAAGGCTGTTGCTTAGAGACCACAGAAGCAAGAATAGAAATTGCAATGTCTTAGACAGATTCATGACAAAGAAGCCAATATTTTGTAAGTCTCATTTTCTGGATAGCAGTGGGTTTCAAAACTCTGTCTTAATCAAGAAATTCATGTGTTTTACTGCAAGTGTTTATAATTCTATCTAGAAAATATTCACATTATAAAAATTTTTGTCTTAAAATTTGTGAACTTAGAGCTTGTGATAAATTAATACCCATAGCTGAGATTCAACTTTTAAGCAAGCTTGTCAAGTGTCTGTTTGATTGAGCTTTTCTACATCAGGTTGTACACAGGGAATTGGGAATTCATAAAATTTTACAGGCGATGAATTCAGTTACTTTCCCAGCAGGGAAGAAGTTAAGGTTAAATGAAATAATGCACTAGAGAGGATTTTAATCTGTTTAGAGGAAAGTTGTTATAAAAATTATTTTTTTTACATCTTATGTTGTTTATGCATATAACGATGCCTCTTAACATGCTTTTATAAGGACATTTTTTTCTACATGAAGAATTATTTTTTTGATATCATTCATACCACCTGAAATTGTCTTTTTCCAATATTTTAACTTTTGTATACATTGTTTCTTTGTAGATATATGTAACATGCACCCCCAAAAGATGTTTACATATTCATGATTTTCCTGTGTTGAGAAAACTTGGTATACATGTAGTAAAGTAAGAGTTGATCATTCATTATACAAGATAATTTACAAAAGGAATTCGATTAGCCTATCACCCCTTAAATGAATTCATCATATTATCCAATCATAAAAATATTCCACTGGAAAACATGCTTACAGATATTTCAGAAATATGTTTATTGGATAAAGTATTCATGAATTACTTTGAAATATTCACTACAGTCCTCTTATAGAATGGTTTTGATCTCTGCTTCATGTGCTTGCTGCCAAAGAAACATCACGCAGTATACCTCAAGGATACAAGTACGGCAAGATAAAGTGATGCTTCCACTCACTCATGGGAGTGGCTAACAGCATTTGCTTTGTCAACTGTCATTGCTCATAACTGTCAGACAGTCTCCCCAGTTCATCTGCAAAGCTTGATTTCTTACTGAGTATAACTGAAGACTGAGCTCCCTTTAATTCAACTTGAATATCTCGAAGGATAATTTAATGATACTACTATTAAGACTGTACTTTAAAATACTATAGACTATTAAGATTTATGTAGTATAGTATTTAAAATACTACACATTGTGGGCATATAATGTTTGGTCATGAATCCACCCATTTCTTCATTCACTTGTCTGCTTGGTAGGTAGTTTGTTTACTTGGGTAAATGACAGCTAGCTGCTACAGCTTCTGCTTCTCCAACTTAATCTGGTTCTGAGGGACCAATAGTCTTTCCCTTACGATCAGGATGGTTTTGATGAAAAATAATTTTCTAGTTAGAGGCTGGTGTGGCACTGGGTCCGCCTTCTGGCGCAGGATGGCACTTCCTTTGAGCCAACATTAAAAACTCACCTTTAGTGAGAGCTCATGTATAAAATTGCTCAGTCACTTTGTTCTAAGTACAGTGTTTTTCTACAAAGCACAGTAGAGGAAATGATTAAACTTCTTCTGGAACTTAAGGAAAGTCTTCACAGGGAGGTAACATCAGTGAGGGCATGAAGGCTAAGGAGGTATTTCCCATCAGAGAAAGTAGAGAAGACTGCTTGGTAATTGTACAGAAGCAATGCACAGTAAGGCGGACTGGTCAGGGCCCTTTATCAGATGTCAGATAAGAGTAATATTATGCACACTTAGATAAGAAAGTTTCTTATTGTAAATAAATGTGCATAATACTGTCTTTCTCTTGATCCTATAGAATTTTTAGAGAAATAAAAGAGGGGAGAAGAGCTATTTCTGAATTGTGGGCCTTCTTCCATTCTTGGCTTAAAATATAAACTTTGCCTGCACAGTATTCCAGGCCCATCTCCTCTGTGTGTGTCCTTAAGTTCTTAGTTTGATGGTCATGTCCTATAATCCACTTATGGCTCCAATTCTCAGCCACTGGGACATGTCATCTGTGCTTCTAATACATTCTCTGCTTTCTGTTCATTGGCACTGATCTCTCCACACGTACTTATCCTTTGACTGGTTTGAAATTTCCACCCTACTATGAAGGATGAAGCTGTTCTTACTTTATTTACATTTATAACCAAATGCAAAACTCCAAGTACTTAGTCTACGGTATCATTTTTAAAACCTTTGAGTAGGATACTGAATCAACATTAACTACTCATTTTGGCATAAATAAGTTTCAAAAAATTATTTCATAAATGAATGTATATCTACATATTACATTCTACAAATGAAGGAAGACTTGGTTTCAGGTTATTCATATCAATTTTATGTCCAGTGCAACCCAGTTCTTTGGCAGGGTTCATGTTACCTTTATTGATATCCCTGAACCACAGTTGGTCTATACTATGTAGCACTAACTGTAACAAAAATCATAGCTGGAATTTACCACCAACTCTAGGAAGATCCAATATATATTCTGTCCAGGAACCTTTTATCTCTCTGATATCACCAAGATGTTGCATTCTTGGTGAATGCAAATATCAAACTTTTCTTGACTTGTCTTGCAGAGAAAGCAGGAAAGTGGCTATCTTAACAATGAGGCCATGCTGTAAGTCAGGAGTATCAAGTCTACAGACTAAAGAGATGGTGCTCTTTTCCCAAGTATATGTGCATCAAGGTAACTGAAGAACCAGAAAACAAAAGGAATGGAAGGGAAAGATGATGAACTACTGAGGAATAGTCAGTAATTTTTCTGCACTGAAGTTTTTTTGAAGGACCCATGTCAACATCACACTTGAGCTTGAGCCTCCCCATCACTGGAGTCAAATGAGGACAGCTGCCTGGATCCACCTCCACGTTGTCTGGACATGTGCTCCATTGGCCTTTGCTGCAGGTTGCTTTTAAATGCAAAGGGAACTGAGTGGGCTGATATAAAGTTGTTTGATGGGAATTCTCATTGATTTACAAAAATAACATTAATTAATGGTTGACCTCACATTGTTGACCTAGATGGTAAGACTTACAGTGTTGAGCTATGACATTTTATGACAATTTGCCATTAGTCTACAGTCCACATAGCAAGTGGCTTCAAGAGGTCGTTCTTTAGCCCAGAGGGGAGTGACAAGTGAATACTATCACATTTTAAATGTATCTCTAGGTCTGATAATTTACAAGGACTTATATTTCTTAGAATTTCTTTTTCCTTCTTAACACACCATTCCAAATTATAACTATGAGAGACGAGCACATCCATCCTAAAATAGTTCTTCTCGGCATGTCATTACTTTGAACTGATTATTTTGAGAAACTATAGACACAGGAGTGTCTTAAAAGTAACTCCTTTTAAGAGAAATTTAAATATATAAACAAAATTTCCAGTTGTAAAGTTTCTCTCTCTTTCTCTCTTGCTCGTGCTCTCTCTCTTTTTTTCCCCTCCTGTCTGTACCAGGAAGAGAAAAAAATATATATATCATTAGAGACTCTTAAAACAGTGGAAGAGGCTTGGACCTAACTTTCCATAACAAACCCTATCTTCATTTAGTGTGGTTTTCAACGCCATCTTGTCTTAATGGGAATTTTCCCTACACCCTTTTAATAATCTTAGTTTCAGAAAATAAAATGATGATATTTAAGCCTGAAGATTAAAAGCTTCTCTGAGATCTCCACTCTATGAAATTATTCATTTCTTGGTCTTGCTCATGTATATATGACATATACATGTTAATAGACTTCTGTTTGTTTTACTCTTATTAATTTATCTTTTGTTACAAATAGTCCAGGCTAAGAACTATGAAAGTAGAGAAAAAAATATATTTTCTCCTCTACAAATGTTGATGTGAAAGTTTGGCACATTGGTCCAATTGTTCACATTGCACCAGATGTGTGTTCTGGAGGCCCTTGTATTACTGTGCTGAGCTTATAAGCAGTGCAAGATCAGTAATGGTAAATGGTTAGTCATCAATAATATGTAGCAATATAAATGAGGCATGCAAATGACTAAAGCTGGTATAGTTCCACTATGTTTGGGGGAAAAAAACTGAAGTCATATGAAAGTAGTTTTTAGATTAGGGGTCATGGTAAGCATGATATTTTGGAAAAATAGCACTTCATTTTTCAAATGTGACAATACAGTTGAAAAAACATTTGAATTCACCTGTTGAGTTGTTTGAACTCTCTGGAAGCAGAAGTGAGGAACACAAATTCACAGGGATTCCTCTCAGTGAAGAAAGAGAAGTGGGCTTAGGCAAGGGGAGCCATTGGGCCATGATGTGGCCCTGACCAAGTCTGTATAGACTAAGAAGTTTCTAGAGAAGACTACCTGCTAGAAAGGTCCTGCATTTTGTGGAAACCACTGGCTTCTTAAACTGCTATCTTGCTCAGTTATTGTCTGGGCATGACCCTAAATGCTGAAGGGGATCTTAAGGAACTGAGAAGTAGAGACTTTGAGATCATCTACATTCTTTAAAATGAATAGCAAGTCTTTGCTTTTGGAATAGATCTGAGTATCTCATATCTGTGTCTGTCTCAATCGTTACTTTAGATTTCTTCTTTCTGACTTGTGTTTTGTTGGTCATTTTATTCTAATACAATGATAGGATAAAGATTGATAGATACTAATCTTCAAAACAAGATTGGTTGATACTAATCTTTAAGATTGGTAGATACTAATCTTGAAAACAAGATTGGTTAATACTAATCTTTAAAACAAAGACATCAAGAAATTTTCTCATACAGTCCACTTATAAAATATTGACTGGAAAATTTTTCCAGTGTGGCAAACATAAAATAATAAATTATTTAATGACCTAATGATCTTGATTTCAGATGGCATTTTTAAGAATATAATATATCCAATTTATCTAGATACTTTCTATGACATTCAACATTTATAAATTCTATTTATTTATTTTTTATATCCACATAACATCCTAGAAATATCTGATCAATCACATTTTCATGATTCAAATGCAGTAGCAGTTTGTGTTTGTGAATAATTTATTAAAATGTTCTTCCTAATTTTCTAGTTAGATGACATTAAATATATATAGAAAGAATGCACAAATGAATAAATAGCTGTGACAGAGAGATTTTTTTGAAGCAAATATTCAAAACTCATTTATACTTGGATTATATATGTATTTAATAGTATTGCACTATTAAAAATTTAAAAATGACTTTTTCATTCTTTTTGCTAAAGAGTTTTGTGGTTTGGGATAATTCTCAGCAATACTAAATACATTAAACATGTAGGCAATGAAGAAAGCAAACTTTAATATTTTGTTGATGAAAAATCCTCTAATTCCCAGCATTCGTTCTTTTGCTTTATTCTGATCCTCTGAGGTTAGAATATTTTTGATTTTTAATCATCTTTTTTACAAGTATTGCAATTTTGGGTATTGCTTTAAGTTGAAGTTGGTAACATAATACTCATTATAATAATATTGTTTTTCTCAATATTTTTTCAGTTTTAAAATAGAGCCATATGTTATTTTAAAAAGATCTAAAACACTAGTAAATATTTCTATTCATATTTGGACTAGATATCTTGAAATCATAACATTAACATATTTTATTGATATATATACTCTGCCAAATATTGCCACTCAGCACTTCACACATGTTCTCTATTTGAGCATTCCAGAGGGCTATAATCTTAAGTATTATTTTCATTTTACCAGCAGATCAACTATGACACAGAGAAATGAAATGTCTTCCACTAACTTACTAAGTAAGTGAAAAAGTTAGTATGTAAAAGACGGTTTGTCTAACATACATCCTAAACTCTGTCAGCACAGCATTTATCTGAATATGTTTGTCCACACAATTATTTTTCATGTATTCAGTTACACATCCATGTAATCACATTTGCTACCTGAAAATGAAGGGAGAATCAGTTCCAATTCCTGGTTTTTGAATCACCAAGGGGTATAAAGTAAAGGTATGATATCTAGAAGTCGAAAAAATAATACCAACATTACGTTTTTGTGAGGGTTAAATGAGAACACCTGAGGTAAGATAAAGGGTTCATCACTAATCCTGATGCAAAGTAGTCATCCGAAACGTTATTTTTTTCCTATCAATGCTTTCTCAGAGTAGGCAAAGCCTGAAAGACAGACCTTTAATTATAACCCCAAAGATGACAAATTAGATTTTAGCCAATAACCAGGAAGCTTAGAGACCAGGTGAATCTTTCTCTACTACCTTAACGATAAAAATTAGGAAAGAAGCACTAGAATACATAATTATACTGAAGAGGTACTACCTTTATGGAATAGATCAAATTCTGCACAGTCAGTGAAAAAAATGTTTCTAACAGGATTTTAGGTAAAATTTTAACCCCAAAGTAGATTGCAAAGCATGAAATCTGATGCTGTTAATAAACTTTACTTTTTAATAACATTTAAATTTTTGAAATGTTTCTCAAGTGCTTTCCTATTTAGCAATGGACTCAAAGTGTTCACAAACAATTCTGCCTTTCCTACAATATTGGAGTGTGTTTATGTACAAAGAAAGGTTGACTAAGATTTCTGGTGACAAAATAAACTCCCAAATTCCAGCCTGTGTAATAAGAAAACTGGAAAATCCACATCGAATATTAGGAAAAAAAATCAAAATTACATATGTATATGCAAAAAAGTAATTGTTCACTTACAAATAATAAGTTTCAAAGGAAAAAGTGACCATAAAAATTTAGACACCAGGATAGTATTTAGAGTTCAGACTGTAGAGAACAGACACATTTGGATTTGAATAGTATTTCCCATACCATTAGTTCTGAGAAAAAAAAAAAATCACTTCAGTTTCAGATTGCAGGTCTCTAAAATGGGGATAATATAATATTCTTGGTTCTTGGTAAGATTTAAATGACAGATTCAAGCAAAAAAGATGACATTGTATAGGGCAAATAATAGGTGCTTAGATAATGTAAACACATGCAATCACAAAGTAAGTAGGTGACCAATAGTCTGAATTAATTATTTTCTTATATACTATTATTATTACATAAGAAAATGTAATGGGAAAGCAAAAAGGGTGCAAAATCCATATGAATAAAATTTTTGCAACTTTCCACTAACTGTAAAGAAAACTGGAAAAATCGAGATACATACCATTTTAATTATGATATTTCTCATCAAATCAAAATAAAAATTCATTATAAGCCAAGTTATATCACTTTACATATTCAAAATTGATTGTAAAATTTATCTGAATGAACTTATGCATGAGTATGTCTAAGTTATTTTTTGAAAAAGGATACCAGTGATGGCAAGCTCTCTTACCAAATGGTAACATATGGAAGACCTTTGAGGGCAGTGTGACCTTGACTGAGAAGTAGACAAATACAAAAGGGAGCAGGACATGGACTCCAAGCCCAACCCAGGTACAGTTAGGAATATGTTGTTTCCAGCAGGAGGGAAGAAATGGAGTTAGGATTACAAAAAAAAAAAAAAAGTCTACCAATTAAAAGAAACATATACCCTATTTTGTAATCTATAAAAATTAATTTCTGGAGAAATTAAGGAACTAGTTAGAACATTTGGAGCCAAATATATACCAGAGGATGAATGGGAAACCATTTTTATACCTCTGAGAATATAGAAAACATTCCTTAACCCAGAATAAATGAGGAGAAAATATTGATGGATGTACATCCATAAAATTTATATTTTAGAAAATAAGCAAAACAAAAGAATTTATGATAAACTGAGAAAAATGCAACATATTGAAAAAGGCTACTATTCACTTATGCCTTAATATAAACATTGAAAATAAATATACAACAAACAATTGAATGGAAAAAAATATCAATGCATACAAAGTTAGTTATCAAAAATAGATTTTATTTATTTTTATTGTTGAGGATTTGTTGAGGGTACAAAGACCCAGGTTACAATGCTTGCATTTGTTAGGTAAAGTCCCTCTTATAATTGTGTCCCACCCCCAAGAGGTGTGTCACACACTTTGACCCCCCACCCAATCCTTCCCTCCCTTTCTCTGCTGGCTCCTTCTCCCACCCCCCACCATGTACTAGCATCAATTGTCCTCATATCAGAGTTTAGTATATTGGATTCTTGCTTCTCCATTCTTGTAATGCTTTACTAAGAAGAATGTGTTTCAGCTCCATCCAGATTAATACAAAAGGTGTAAAGTGTTCATCTTTTTAGTGGGCAAATAGTATTCCATGGTATACATATACCAAGCTTGTTAATCCATTCCTGGGTTGGTGGGCATTTAGGCTGTTTCCACAATTTGGCAATTGTAAATTGAGCTGCAATAAATGGTCTAGCGAAAATGTCCTTGTGATAAAAGGATTTTTTTTTCCTTCTGTGTAGATGCCTAGTAATGAAATTGCAGGATCAAGTGGGAAGTCTAATTTGAGTTCTTCGAAGATTCTCCATACTTCCTTCCAGAAAGGTTGCATTAGTTTGCAGTCCCACCAACGGTGTGAAAGTGTTCCCTTCTTTCCACATCCACACCAGAATCTGTGGCTTTCAGATTTTGTGATGTGAGCCACTCTCACTGGGGTTTGTTGTATCTAGGGGGGTTTTGATTTGCTTTTCTCTGATAATTAGTGATGATGGGCATTTTTTCATATGTTTGTTAGTCTGTCTTCTTTTGAGAAGGTTCTGTTCATCTCACCCACTGATGTAAGAGATTGTTAGCTCTTTTTTTGTTGCTTAATTTAAGTCCTCTGTAGATTCTAGTTATCAAGTTTTTGTCTGAGGGATAGTATGCAAATATTTTTTCCTATTCTGACAGTTGTGTGTTTGCTTTGGTTGTTATCTCCTTAGCTGTATAGAAGGTATTCAGCTTAATTAAGTCCCGTTTGTTTATTTTTGGTGTTGTTGCAATTACCATGGAAGTCGTCTTCATAAAGTCTTTCCCCAGACAGATACCTTCCAGTGTTTTCCCCATTCCTTTTTTTTTTTTTGAGGATTTCTATTGTTTAGATCTTTTATCCATCTTGAATCATTTGTGAATGGAGAAAGGTGTGGGTCCAGTTTCAGTCTTTTACAAGTGGCTATCCAGTTCTCCCAGCACTGTAACAGTAACATATGGAGAATTTCCACTGCCCTAGAGGGAACTGAATAGGGATTCTTTCCCTTTTTGTTAAGTTCTTGTTTAGTTTCTCAAAGATTGTAAGATATTCATTTCATCTCATGGTTTTCTATTTGGTTCCCAATGTCTATGTCTCTATTTTTCTGCCAATACAATGCTCAAAAATAGATTTTAAATCATCAGTGCATGTGTCTTGAACCTCACAAGTAAAAAAATGAATGCCAATTAAAACAAATAAAATGTATCATTTTTAGGCAACTCAGTTAGTGAAAGTGAAGAAGACCAAAATTATCTGGAATAGTCAATGCAGAAATAGAATTGAGTGTTGGTAGAATAAACTGATAGAGTCTATTTTTGAGTCTTATCAAGTCTATAAAATGTCAAGTGGTGCCACTACTTTGACTAAAAAGTTGCGCATGAGAAATCTATCAAATCCTGATGCATGCATATTGCAATAAACGCACTCACAATATACTTATTGCAGCGTGTTTATTACATAGGAATAGAAACAATCTAATTATCCATCAATAGGGTAATTGTTACATAAACATTGCTATATGCATAACAGAATTATATGCGCAGCAAGAGAATGTTAAAAGACATTTTATTGGATAAAAATTCATGCACTGTCATAACAAAAATAGAAACTATGTAAATGTCTATAAAATTGTTTATTTTCATACATATTGATGCTACAGAGTTATTTGTTATGATATGTATAAGTTTAAAATACATTGTTTTGTAAGAAAAGAAAATTGTCTGATGATATGCATAAAATTACTTCATTTTTGTTAAATATAAATACACACACTTATGCTCACAAACACATACACACACACAACCATACACACACACATGACTCCCTAATGGACTAGATCATGGGAAAAGGCTGGAAGTAGAAAGCAGAAATTATATTTTTACTTAAAATACTTTGTTGCTTGAATTTTTTTAACAGCAGTCTTTTGTTATTTAAAAATACTGACAAGAGCATGTACTAGGAATTTTTTTGTATGTCAGTGCAAAGTCATCTAGTCATCTTGATCAATATTTTTTTGTATGTCAGTGCAAGTCATCTATCCCTCTTGATCAACATTTTTTTTATAAGTTTACTGGAGTAGTCTTAGCTTCACAGTAAACCTTAGAGCAATGGTTCTCAACCTTCCTAATGCCATGACCCTTTAATACAGTTCCTGTGGGTCGCAACTCACAGGTTGAGAGGAAGGTGGAGATTTCTCCTCTACCCCTCATCCCAAACAGTCTTCCCCATTATCAACATTACCCACCAGAGAGGTATATTTATTACAATACTTGAACCTACATTGACATATCTTTATCACACAAAATCCATAAGAGTTCACCTTGATGTTATACATTCTGTGGGTTTTGTCAAACGTATCCACCGTAACAGTAACATACGGAGAATTTCCACTGTCCTAGGGGTCCTCTCCTCTATACTCTGCCTAATTACCTGCTCTGCCTTGGCCACCATTGATCTTTTTACTATCTTGATACTTTTTACTTGTCCAGAATGTCACATAGTTGGAATTGTACAGTACACAACATATTGGTTTATTTCACTATTATCTATTATGTATTCAAGTTTCCTCTGTGTTTTTTCATGGCATACTTCATTTTTTTTCAGCACTGAATAATGATACATTGTTTGGATGTCCCACAGTTTATGTATCTACTCATCTACTGAAGGATATCTTCATTACTTCAGACCTTTAGCATTATGAATAAAGCTACTATAAACATCCATTTCTGGGGTTTTGTGTAGACATAATTTTAGATTATGCATGTCAACTTTTAGATTGTTCTTTCTCAAATATTCCCAAAGACCTTGGTGTTGAATGAATTGAATCAAGTAAATCATAATATTGGCATTTTCCCCTTAGTTCATAGGAAGATAAAACTTAGGGAATATGCCTTTCTAAACTTTATGTTGACTTCTCATTATGAGGTCTGACATTTAAGTACTAAAATTGCCACCATGCACTTAACATTGGTAGCACTGTACAAACAACTTGGTAAGGGTTCATAATCATGATATATCAGGATTTTATACTTGTGTTCATATTGATACGTGGCCATGTCTCACTGAATGGTGTTCATTATTGGGGCTGGTTTTGTGTACCATTATGAGAATGTGGAAACTTGAATTAGGGCAATGAACAAACATTAAATTTATTGTTAAACTTGGCAAGAGTGGAAGTGAAATCAGGGATATGTTAGTGCGAGTTTATGTGGATAATGACAGGAACAAAATAGCAGTGTACAAGTGGATTAAACATTTTTCTGAGGGGAGAGAAAGCATTACTGATGCAGAGAGGTTAGGGTGACCATTAACAAGCAGAATTTCAGATGAAAACATTGCAAAAATTTGTCAAATTGCATGTCAAAATTGTTGGCTGACCATGAGATGCTCTTACATCATGATAATGCACCAGCTCACATGGCACTGTCTCTGAGGGAATTTTTAGCCATTAAACACAAAATTGTATTAGAACACCCTCCCTACTCACCTGATCTGACCCCCAATGACTTTTTTCTTTTCCTAAAGATTAAGGAAATACTGAAAGGCAGATATTTTGATGACATTCAGAACTCAAAGGATAATAGAATGACAGCTGTGATGTCCATTCCAGATAGAGAGTTCCACAATTGCTTTGGAGGGTAGACTTAGTGTTGGCATTGATACATAGCTTCCCACGGGGAGTAGTCCAAAGGTGACCATAGTGATATTAGCAATGAGGAATGTAGTGCTTTTTCTATGATGAATTTGGGAACTTAATTGGTTAGACCTCTGTATGCTAGCAAATCAGCGTAGGAAGCAAAAACTATGGAACTTAAAGGCATGTGGATCTGCCTTCAAATATTGTCTTGTAAAATTTTTTTGGAACTCATATAACACAACTAATATACGACTTTATTCATAGAACGTGTTCAATGAATAGTAGAGTATAATTTTTTTTATCTTAATGTATTATTTTTGATCTCATGAGTATTACCCTTGAACTTACACAAAACTGAGATTAAGTTAATGATCTTTGAACCAAAATTTCTACATTTCCATAGTGTAGGGCCATGACTGTAAGGGGACTTCACAATCAGGGCCTCCATTTGCTCTAACTCCCATCTGTGTTCAGGTGACAGGTTCTTGCTGAAATAATGTGCATGAGTTTTGCATTTCTTTTATTGCCCTGAACTTGGAAGCAGTGCTTTCTCCATCTTCTCTTGCTCCTTTGCGAACTGGATGCAAAAGATTCCAAGAGAGACATTTTCAATGGGGCTCCTGTATAAATCATGGGGAGTTGATTGACTGTTTCCTTAGTTCTTCTCAAGATCCAACAGTCAACAATAGATGCCCCGGAAAGAAGTAAATTCATTACCTAAAGGAGATGCCTTAGATAGAACATTCTGGCTTAATTGTCTATAGTATCAACTCCCTCATTAAGAAAGGACAAGTAACATTGAATTATAAGATGGAAATAATGTGAGCCCTTTTATCACCATGACAATGAAAGAAGCTGACCCCCAATCAGGATCTGTTAGATGCTCATACAAAAGGAAAATAAATTTGTAGTTTGTTAAACCATTAGGAAACTGGTGTTTATTTTTCATGGCTAACTGGTTTTACCTAAATTAATGCAGTTTTTTACCACATACTTTATAAATGTTTACCAAACCAACAAGCAACAGTTGAGCACGTGTAAGACGCACATTATTGAAATAGAAACTGAAATTAAGATGTAAATTAGATACATTTACACCTTAAATTGAATTTGATTTGAATTTGAGAGTGCTTATGAAAGGGAGAGAAAAAGTATATACAGAGTACAGCAAATAATTGTTAAATATTTTGTTCTTTCTCAAGAAAGATAATATTGTTTAGTAGCTTAATAAATGTTAGTAAGTTAAAATATACTAATGATCATAAGTAGCAACTATATATTACAATAAAATGTAACAGAAATAAATGTAGTCATGTCTTACAAAATTAAAGAAATTCTCAGTAAGGGGAAGATGCGTATGTCCCATTAAACTTCAAGGTAAATTATTATTAGAATGTGTATTATTTCACATAAATGTTCATGGCTGTTGATGAAAAACATAACTATTATGTGCATTCAAGGATAATTTTACTTTGCATTGGGAAGATAGTATTTTTACTCATTCATCCAAAATATTTTAAAAGCTTATTCCTTGGAGGGATAACCATAGAGTAATTGATTCCTTTTCTTATAGTGGGTTATTTCATTGCTTTTACTGAAGAACATTACAAGACTGCTATATAAAACCAATGCTACAATGATTAAGAATAATTCTACTACGTGTCATGGGTGTCTTTTTCAGGAGAATATGTACAGAATACTATTTTTTTGTCTTAGTACATAAAGCCCTACTTTAGAACAACTGATTTATTTTTATATTATGAAATGTAAAGCTTGCAGGTGATCCCATTTCCCATTTTGCTTATTTCTTTTTTTATGATTTCATTTGTTTTATTTATTTTATTTTATTCATTTTTTTTTTTTTGCAATTTTTGGCTGGGGCTGGGTTTGAACCTGCCACTTCCAGCATATGGGGCTGATGCCCTACCCTTTGAGCTACAGGCATCACCCATTTGGTTTATTTCTCTAGGAAGCCCAGAGCCAAATTGTAGCCACTCTTTTGCAGCAGGTCCAGCAAATTTATGTTTTTTAAGCTATTTTGAAAAATACTTATTTTCAATATACTTGATCAATTTTATTATATATTTGCTTACAAGGTACTACAAGTATCTTGGGGCATACATAGAATACAAATAAGTAACATTGCTCTGCCTTACATTTATTTATATTTTCATTTTAAATATATTTATTTAATTACCTTGGCAATAGATTCTTCAATATATGTTTTTAATTTGGAAATTAAGTTTTATAGACCCCTATATATGTTAGTCTTTTTAATTATAGTCAAACAACAAAATCTCTCTCATTTGTGCTGGAAATTCTTTCTTTCTTCCTTTAGTAATAAAAAAAATCAAATTTTAGAACATGTATTCTAAATAATACACCAATTATAGCATAAGAAAGTCACTGAATTCATCATCAAATTGGTTGCATTTATGGGTAAAATTGAACCATGACATGGCCAGAATGAGAACAGCTGGGTATCTCCAAACTACTTGGTAAACTTCACTCTCTCTCCCCATCAACCCTTCTCCTGTGCTCTCTGTAATTTTTAAGCTGGGATTAAAAACTGTTCTTGCCCCTGTCATTATCTCTGCCTTACATTCTTCCCTACAATCCTGGACTCAGGCAGCATTCTTAGAAATTTTATTATCTGAATCAGTGACCTATGTTACCTCTTTTTTAATTTTTAAAAAATTTTTTTAAATTTTTAAATTTTTAAATTTTTTATTATTTTTTATTTGTTTTTTATTAGATCATAATTGTGTACATTAATTCTCTCATAGGATACAGTGTGTTACTTCTATATGCAGTTTGGAAAACTCTCCTCCAAGTGGCTTACATAGCCATCATGTCTTTCTCATAATTGTTATGTTAAGACATTT
>CAUYTI010043112.1:0-14755 GCA_963575145.1 Galago senegalensis | reverse complement strand
AAATGACATGAAGGCTGTGTTGACCAGTTTGATGGAAGTATTTCAGAATGCATGTGAAAACCCCACACTGTACCCCAGAAGAGTATCAATGTACATAGTTAACACTCAATAAAAAAAAAAAAAAAAAAAAAAAAAAAAAAGCAGAATATTCAACTGAAAAAAAATTAATGAGTTACCAAAACTGTGTTAAATTTTTAGTTCAGAATTTTTTAATCAGAATTTTGACTTAGACACTATTATAGTTATAGCAATATTTTAATAGATGGAATTTATATTTGCTTACCTGACGCATATTATTAATATTCGATGAGAATAATATTTTATCCCCCATTTAGTTGTTTGTTTCTCTTTTTAAATTTCAGAATTTTAGGGAGTACACAGGTCATCTTTATTAAAATAGATTTCCAGTTACAGTTGAAAGTATAATGTACTTTCATTTCCATTTTTGTCTACTAATGGCTTTTAAAAAAGGCTGTGAAATAACTATAAAAACTGTTGTCATTCAGCTTTCTCTAATAACCGTGATGTTCCTGAAGCTTGTTCTTGTTTTGACTCTGGCTAAGAATTCTTACATCCTTCATAATTGCTTGGGCAGGTGTCAATGATTTACTGAAGAGCATATTGGTAATAGAATTGGCTTTTGTCACACATTTCAAACATCTTTCTTAAAGAAGGAAACTGTGTGTTAGCTGCCTAGAGCTACTAAGCTTCAAATAAAGAGTTATTGGCCCAAGTTCAGGCCAAGTAAATGATTTGTTTCTTCATCTAGTCTCAAATATCTGAGGGGGAGTAGAGAATGCTGATGAAGGTGTGTCCTCTGGAGCCTGGGTTTTGACCTGACTCTGACATTTATGAGGTATGGAAACATTGCAAATTGCATTAGTTATTAACATCTCGGTTTCCTCATCTGTACATGTAAATAATGTCAATCCGAATAGTTGATTAAGTGAAATCATCCTCATAAAGTGCTTACTTAGTGCCCAGCTCCTGCTATTACAGATCACATTTCTCAGGCTCTGTGGAGGCAGATTTTGTTTAATTTTTCTCTTAGTCCTCTGTACCTAGAATAGTGATGGGCGTGCCATAAGGCATCTGATTCTTTGTTTGCCAAATGAATTAATGAATTGAAGGAGGAAATGGTTAGTATTTCTGATCAGCTGGGAGAGACAATATATATTCTTAGGTCCTAATCTCTAGTTGGAGTTAAAGAATTGATGACCTTTGATCCCCACTCAAGAGAAAGATCATTTAGGTGGGACAAGGTTGGGGAAATAGAATTCCACCAAGGACCTAGAAACAGGAACAATCAGTGGGATAAGAAAACAGCCACAAGTTTGTCTTTCCATCCTGAATGCTCTTCTGAGGTCAGTTTCCGGTTCTTTTCCTTTTTGTCACATCTCTCTATTTATAATTTCTTCCTCTGGAATCTACAGTCATCTGTAGCAACTTTGCTGACTGTTGTTTGTTCCATGTAGCAACTTGTTCCACTGTTGACTCTTCCATGTAGCAGGAGTAAGAAAAGAGCCCAGGAATCTGTACTTCAGAAAGTGTTATCTCTAACTACAGCTGTTGTTTGCTCCCTGAGATCTCCTGGGATGTGCGTCCCTCCTTACTTCAGTCATGAAAGGCATTTGCTTCACAAAAAAGTCAGGTCATTTCAGTGTCCAGAGCTATCATTGCAAGAACGTACTTTGATATGTAGCACTGGGTTTCACCATGTACTGTAAACTGTGTTTACACTGACATTTATTTTATTAAGTCTTATATATATAAAAGTCATATATATATATATGTATATATGTATACATATACCAAGAAAAGAACAACACCATAGTGGCAACTTAGATTAACTTGAAATCTCTGACCTCAAGAAGCTTACAATTGATTCCTACCACTCTTTAAGGTCTGAAGGGAAACTGAATTGCCTTATCTGGAAATTCTGAAAACTAAAGTAACCCAGGGACAAGTACGATATCAGATTTGCTGTTTCTTTAAGAGAAACAACAGAGATGGTTATATTTGTTATTTGATATGGGTAATATTTCTCAAACAGACACATTGTGCAGTATTCTTAACTGAGGGCACAAATAAACCAGGAGAAAGAAAGCTATGCTCTTTTCCAAATAAGCATTTTCCTGTGAATCCATTATGTTGTATGGTATTGTTGGATGCAGGCCCCCAGCAGAGCAATCAAAACTTAGTATACACGCACTAGTCATTCATTTATGCAACCAACATGTAATTGTTAAGCACCTCACAATTATTTGTTGTATATAAGGAGAGTACGTCTGTGATTGAGACCTCAGAGACCCTCACTCCACGCTATGATAGGGCAGAGAAAGTAGACATTAAATGAAAAATTATGCAATAAATTAAAATGCTAAACAGAGCTACAGAAAGAAGGTATAGTATTTTATGAGATTAACTTGATTTAATACTAAACTTTTTCCTTTACAACTGCCTTGAGAATGTGGACTTAAATTATTATTAATATAGAAATAATTTGTCCGCTAACCCAATAAAAATGATAATTTTAATATTCTGATAAAGACAGTAATTTCCTTACTTTTACTATGATATTTCTCACATCATTGGTGATGAATTTCAGCTGAGGTGAGAGTGATCCCAAACTGTTAGTTGAAAAGATCTTTAAAAATATGGTTTGGAAAAAGAGCCCAGTGGATTTGGCTGTGTCAACACTGCGAAGGGTAGAAAGAGCCACATCAAACAGACTCCGAGGCGGCCAAGCCACTGAAGACCTTCCCAAGTCAGCGGGTGGGTCAAAGGGAAGAATTTGCATTTTCATTACTCCGGGGGCTGTGTCTGTGGCCACCTTTATATCTGGGTCTCCTTCTCTCCTGTTCTGTCTCTCGGCTCTCTCCCCAGCCTGTCACAGACTCTGTCTCTGTCACTCTCTTTGTCTCTTCCTTCCCTTCTCTCTCTGTCTCTGTCTCCTGGTTATGTTATCACTAATCTCTTATGAAATCATAATCAATAGCTAAATTTATCTTTTAAGTTTTGATATTCAATACAGACCTTTTTTTGATTAGTAAAAATATAAGCAAATCACAAAAACAAGTTATTCTGGTTTTTTCCTCTGCTACTGTAAAAAAGATAAATAGCTATTGGCTGGTCTAGAAATACACTTCTAACAGCTAACGTAAAACACATGCTTACTTTGTGTCTGAACTCTGAATTGTGGCAACACTCTTACTCTAAAGCAAAGGAGGGCCAGGACATTCTCTTCATTCCCTACAGCCGGTAGTCTGAGCTTTCCACAGATGCCGTCGCTGACTCAGGTCCTGGCCAGAACCCAGCACAGACGGTGAGAGAGAAGAACCCAATTCCATTTGACATTCTCAAAACATGAATTCTCCGTGGTGGCTTTTCCTGTGTCATGTCTTTCTTCCTCTTTTCTGAATGGCTTTGGGAAAGCTCTGGCTATGGTAAGGAAGGAGAAATTACTGTTTCTCCATCACTTCAAAGCTATGTAGGTTATGCTGAATTACATCTCTATCCGTGTCCTGAGCGAGGGAGGCCTAGATTGCTGGAGGAGACAAAAGCTGTCTAGCTGTCACTCATTTATCATTAAGAATAAAGAGATTAAATTTAAACTGGGTAAAAGTTGCAGCTTCATTATCTATAAAATATTGATAGTAACATCAGCTCCAATATTGGTTCTTCATCCAACAGATATTTATTGACTAACTGCCAGATACCAAGTATAGTTCTGGGTGATGGGAAGACACCAGTAACAAGCCAAACTAACTTTTAACTTTATAAACCTTGCCTTCGCCTGGTAGAAGGAAATAATATCACTGGAAAAAAAGGAAATATGTATGCAATGTTAAAAAGTCATTCCAAAATAATTACTGCCTTTTATAATAGGATAATAAAATTATATGTAGGACATATGATTAGGAAGTTTTATCAAGATAGAGGTTAGAGGGAATGATTTTTTAAAAGTCAAACTTAAATATCATAAGTGTTTTTAAAACTTATTTAAAATTTTATTCTTATGAAATGACCTTCAATGATCTTTCTGTTAATTCTACATTAATAGGTATTAGATCTGTTAAATGATCCTTAACATTCATCATCCAATTTAAAAGTTTACATCTCATTGTCTATATCTTACTAAGTTCTTTGGACTAGGTTTTTCAAAATTTGTCTACATATTAATATTTAGCATTCTCTCCCATTATTTCAGAATGTCAGACTTTGACCCTGGCTATAATGTCCTCACTCAGTTCATTCCAAACTGCACGCATTCACAGTTTTTCCCAGCAAGAACGTCTTTCTCATGCCCACTATCCATGAAATGCTACGTGTGCATCAAGGTCCTGCACGAGTCCTCTCTCCCTCATCATATCTCCCCCGATGGACCTTGTATTCTTTGGAGTTACCCCTTATTCATTTCTTATAACCACAGTAATCACAGTTCCTGGACCAGACCCACAATACATATGGCTCTCTTTTTTTCTCTAATTTCACACCAATGTGAATTGTTATTTAATTTTTCCTGAGCGTTTCTTCTGTCTGCTCAGTCAAATTGCATTAGCTCCAAATAGGCACTTAATACTGACTGGGTAAATGAATCAATCAGTCAATTAAGCCACACTGTGACCATTTTCTCATGAGGATAACTCATAGGTTGTTCATTTACTTTGGCAATTAAATTGATGGAGGAGCGACTACTATGGGAGAGAAATTTCTGGCTCCTCTCAAATCACAGCACTTGTCATTGTCTGTGTTACCTGATCCTTGAATAAGTGTCTGATAATAAGTGTCTTATAATATAATAATAAGTGTCTGATAGTAAGTGGTCTTCTAAATGGATCAGAAGGAATGTGGATTGTGGATGCCACAAAAGTACCCTGTAAGGTTCTTGAAATTCTTGCTCCATGCTCTCCTTTTAGTGAATAATGGAGAGACAAAAAGTCATGGAATACCAAAATACGTAGAACTATGAAACATTGCCCTCAAATGGGATATAGCAAAAGATCAATCTTATATTTTATTGAAATCCAGTGTCATTTGCTATATCATATTGTAAACGAATAAATGGTTTTTAATGATCAACGTAATGATTAAAAAGAATAGCTTAAATAAAATTGATTTGATGAGTATTGATAATAATAAAAGAGAAATGGCCAATACTTGATGAAAGATGGATAGCAAACTTTTTTCCCTTTTCCTGCTGTCTTGTTTGAGCTATGTCCTGTGTCTCTTCCAGATCCAGTGCTCACCTGCATTCTAAATCAGATCAATGTAACTAGTAAAGTGTAAAATGCTGGGCCATTAAGGTGATGATCTTTGTTCTGCCATTGCTGACATCCAAATTTACTAATATTGATATAATAAGGCATTTTGTGTTTTCATTTGTATTAACCAAATGTGTGGCTTAGCTTATTGATTTTGTAATCAAGATATAGTATAGTGAAGTGTTTATAAAATGAACTTATAAATGCACATTCTTTACTCTTTCCTTAACCCAAGAAGCCCCCTTTATGTCTCTGGAAGATTGAATTTTGGTGGAGTGGTATATGTGAAAATTGCATATGAAGGAAGATTGGCCATTTAGGTCCCTTATGCTAGAAGTTAGAAGAAGGTATATGGGAAAGAAAGGAAAAAGAATCTAGAATTATGATGTTAGTTTTTGGTTTTTTTTTTTTTCTTTTTTTCTTTTTAAACAAGGAAGGAATAAATCTGTGAAAACTGAGAGATGAAAAGATATTGAAGAACAAAAATACAAACTTGAGGACTTGGAGACAGAATAATAGCAGATAATTTGCAGTTATATTGCCACAGATCAGACCTAAATTAACCCTCAGAACAATCCTGTTATTGATTTTGCTATGCTCATTCCATAAATCAGGAAATTCAAGGTCGGTTTGGTTAAAGTTTCGTTGCAAGTCATGGGTTTAAATAAGTAATAGAAGCAGAACTACACCCAGTTGTTTAGTCCTCTGTTTAATCCAAGTCCTCAGAGATGTGATCTAGAATATAGGTGGAAAGAGTAGTTTTTAGAGGGATGCACCACTTGCTTGGCTAGGGAAGGACTTAAGAGAGTTGAGAATGTGGATTTACAGGAGCAACATGGGAGTGCTCTAGGGCAGCAGTCCCCAACGTTTTTGGCACCTGGGACCAGTATCATGGAAGACAATTTTTCCATGGGCCATGGGGGATGGGAGGGATGGTTTGGTGGGGATGATTCAAGCACATCGCACTTATTGCATTTTAATTTCTATTATTACTGCATTGCAATATATATAATGAAATAATTATGCAACCATAACGGAAAATCAGTGGGAGCCCTAAGCTTCTTTTCTTGCAACTGAATAGTCCCATTCTGTATTTTCAACTACTCCCAGTGCGCGTATCACCACCTCAGCTCCACCGCAGATCATCAGGCATCAGACCCTCAGGAGGAGCATGCAACTGGATCCCTTTCAAGTATGGTTTACGGTATGATTTGTGCTCCTATGAGAATAAGCTCCACCACTGATGTAACAAGAGGTAGAGCTCAGGCAGACATGTGAGGGATGGGGAGAGGCTGAAAATACAGATGAAGTTCACTGGCTGTTCCTCCACCCTCCCACCTCCTGTTTAGTGGCCTGGTTCCTAACAGGCTACAAACCAGAACCGGAAGGTGGCCCAGATGTTGGAATCTGCAGCTCTAGAGTATTGTGGAGACAAAGAAAATGATCTGGAATTCCCGCTAGTGACAAGAAGTCCCAAAAAGAAGAGTAGAAAAGTTTTTAAGCAATTGCAGAAGGGTGTTCTATAAGTCATAGAATTATGCAGTTGATAGTCAAGTTCATTTCTATTTAGACTATTGCAGTATTCTAATATGCACACAGCCAAGCCTACTACCTGCTGCTAAAACCACTAGTTGCACTACTAAGTTCAGTTTGAGCACGTCAACATCCGTTATTTTATTTTTCCCCATAAAGTCGAGATTTGTAGAGCAATTATTGCTACTCTCTCCCTTTAAAGAAAAGAACATTGAAATTTCAAGATATTAAGTAATTATAATCACATAGCTCCCTCAGTTCTGCTGCCCTGAAAGATGTGATTTAATTTTTTATGCAGCACAAAATGATGCCTCCATCCATATAATAGACCCTATGCCTCTGGTCCTCCTTCAGTCTTATATCTTAGATGATTAAAAAAAAAAGTCTTCCTTCAATCTGTCATTTCTCTCTATTTCTAATTATAAAGCTCCCTGTTTATGGGCATCAGAATAATTAAGAATATCTGACTTGTTAACTGTGGAATTTTGAACACATTACTTAATCTTTAAAGGCCCTAGTCTTATAACTGTAAAGTGATAATATAATATAATAATAATATTTATTTAATAGATTTTTAGTAATTCAATGACTTACTGTGGAGCACCTAGCGCAGAGCCTGGAACATGTAAGTACTTTAAAGACGTAACAATATTATGGTTATTATTATAATACTAACTCAAAGATGAGCTTCTCGGAACGTAATACGCACAGACTGTCTCCAGTGCTTCACCTCCCATTGTTATTCTTCAATTGAATAAACTTCACTTAAAGATTATCCTAAAGTTCTTCTTACTCACGTCACTTTGGGACACTTTTATATTCCCTTACTTGACCTTCCTACACCATTGAGATCAGTGACTGCTTTTTCTTTTGAAAAACTGTCTTCTACCTTGGTCTCTAAAATGCAAATCTTTGTTATCTTCCTCTTCTTTCTCCAGTCACTTCGTAATTCGGGGTCTTCTTGTCTCTGCTTTTTCCCTAAGAATGTGTATGCCCTCGAGGTCCCTTCATGAACCTTGCATGTTCTTCTCATCCAGATGTCTTACTTCAACTCCTCCTGTACACTGAGTTTATTTCCCTACCAGTGGCATCTAAATTCCATGTTCCCTTAGCTACTGTGCAATTCCTTGGATGTCCGACTGCCATCCCAAATGCAGTACACCCATAATGAACAAATCCTTCCCCGTTCCTCCTGTGAAACATTCTCTTTTAATTGTATTTTTCTGCATTTTGAAGAAATCTAGATATCATTGTAGGCATCACTCTCATATCTTAAATTCTACACACTGTACTCTCTGCACAGTCCCGTGTCTATCCCCCCCTTCCTTTCCATCCTACCTGCTGCCCTTGCCTAAAGGCTCTTGCATTAACCATTTACAGTTTCTCTTGCTTCTCATTTAACTTTCGGCCTACCTTCCATACTTCCTACAGAGTGATCTTTTTACTGAACAGGTTAAATTATTTTTATATTATAGAAAGAAACCCCCTTCTAACCACGCTATGGCTGACCCACAAAGCCTTTCGTCCTCTCCGCCCTGCCTCCCCGGTTCTCTGCACCTGTCACTTCCGTTGTCTCTGAGTGCTCTTCACTCCTTTACTGTCTATCCAGCTCTTCCTGGACATTTTCCAAACTTAATTCAAGAATTTCCTTCTCCAGAATTTTTTTCTAGAATCCTCCCAATATACAATCCAGATATCTGTCTTCTGTACTCAGATGATACCTCGCTCACACATCCACCACGAAATCAGTAACTATTTTCCATTTGAAACACTTGCCTGCATTCTCCAGTGAGATTACCTAATTCTTGAGGAAACGCATCAGCTTTAGAACTACAGCCTAGTTCAGAACCGGGGATGTCATAGCTACTCAATACTTGTTTGGAATGCTGCTGATGATTCTCAGACAAGTTTGTTGCTTTTCCTAGTGTGTATGTGATTCCATATTTTATTAGAAGTATTTGAGTATAGGTGTATGCAAATCAATCAAAAGGGTCTTCAAACATTGACTTCATAGCCTTGTCCTTTTATTACTATTAAGCTACTGAGTGCTCTATCCACTTTACGTAAATTCATCCTGCCTCATTTTTTATATCAGTCAAATAAAGAAATTAGACCAGCTACTTTCTTCTTATTCTATACGCCCTAAACTTTTAGATATTTATTCCAGGCTTTTGCTTTATAATTTGATTAACACCTTTTTGGTAAATTCAAAATAACATAATCCGAGATAATAGGAGGATGTATGTTCTATTCGGTATATTCGTTGATTTTCACAGTTGTTTACTTTTTCCGTTTCCTGGCACATTAATGTCATCTTCCCATCGAAGAAAATCGTGCCTTATTTATATGCGACAGTAACATCATAAATAGCCTGATCTATTGAAAACAATAAATGAAACACGTTACAGAAGAAGCTGGTGCCTTTCACTGGTATTATCTTCTTCAAGATGACAGGCAATCTCCGGAGGCCAGAGAATTCTTAGTTGTATGAGTTTGTGACTAATAGGTGGTTTGATGTGACAAGAGCTGGCTGTCTTGGGAAATTGAACTATCTTTATGCTCGATACCCTTTGTGTCTCATTCTTTGTAGGTTATTGTTGGAGGCCTATGGGGACCTCTTTTACAGTTCGCGTTTACAGACAATATGCGATCAGCAAGAACTCTGTATTTTACTGTCATTATTGATCTGTTGCCATTCCATTCGGTAGCTAATTTGCTTGTTAGCAGTTATCTTAGAAGCTATTTATATTTTTAGTATAGCCTAATACTGAGTTTTATTTTTTTCTGAATGAAATCAAAATAGTTCAAATGACCACCCAAAGGCTAAATACTTTCTGATTTGTGGCCTATAAATGTTTCACAATCACAGATACATTTTTGTGAATTTGACCTATTTGATAAGCATCATATAAGTTCTGACGAATCACACAAAAATAGTGAATATATTCATGAGAAATATCACTTGTAATTTTTAGCCTATAAATTTATGTGCCAATTGTGAGCGGAGTGATGTATTAGGAATTCATGAACACAGCTCCGAAAGTTGGGATTTATTTGAAGGTGAACACTCAATAAATGTGTGGGTTGATTGACTGATGCTCTGTTCTGAAGGTAACCGTAATACACCCTTCTTATTCTTGCCAATTGTTGAAGGAACAAAGCCTTTATCTGCTTCTCTGGCAAGGGAGATATGTGTCCGCTTTCTGAACCCAGGGTCTGGCGCACGTTGGCCCTCAGTGACTTCTTAGTGAGCTGATGTGCGCATGTGTGGTGTCCCAGGGGCGCAACTCCATAGCTCTGGGAAAAGCTAATTCGAGTTTTTAAAAAAATCAGGCTAGCACATTAGGACATTTCCCCCCAAAATTAATTAATATACAATGAATAAAATGTATTTTGGAATTATTTCTTACTTACTTGAGTTAAGAAAAGCACAATATCTTGGTGCCAAAAAGGAAGGAACTGAAATCCCAAGCATAAGCACTTGAGCTGATGTTAATCCTGCCCCCTGGTGGTGGGGTAGGGATAGGTAGCGTTATCAAGCTTAGAAAAAGAGGATTGGATTTTTATTCTCAAGAAAAAGAAAAGAGCGCGTGTGAAATCGCCACAGCATGTGAAAATTTAACTGAAACCCCTACATAAAACTTAAGCTATGAAGCAGCTGCAAAGACACTAAAAGGGAGGGCATGAGAAAAATCTGACCACTATACAGGATAATAGACTATAATAGACGATGGTAGCAAGGAAACATCCCACCGTGAGAATTTAGGTTTGCGTAGCCCTTGATTCTAAACTATCTTCATATTTCCACATTCACAAACAAACAAAAGTACCCACCTCCCCAAACAGTCTCCGGGTAGCAATGCCTGGCAGAAAAAAAGCAAAACTTTTCTGGTAATGTCTTGGTGGGAAGAATCACCTCAAGAAAAAATAGAGCTACTATGAAAAAGTTGGGGTGTAGGAGAAAATAGAATTTCCAGAAATGGAAAATCTCAGTGAGACAGAAATTTCAAAGTGCAACCTTAATAACAGAAGCATCTGGAGAAAGAGTTAGGAAAATGAATGAGAGATTTAGGGAAACTACTGACATTGAAGCTTAGAGAAATTTTTAAAAGTATAATAAAATAAGAAAAAAAAAGAAGATAAAATAAGTACTACCTGGATTGCTAAGATAAGAGAACAGAAGGATTAGCAGTAAAAGAGACATATTTGAAACCAACCAGTAACTTTCCCAAACCTATTAAAGACACTGGATTCACCAAAATCTTCAGCTTCAAGCAGTACAATAAATAGGACTAAAATTTGATAATATCAATCAATCCATGCAAAGTACATATATTTGTAGAAAAGGGGTAGCAATTAGAATGATAGCAAAATTAATTCTCAATGGCAAAACTGAACACGGGAAAATAATGTTTTCCAAATGCTGAAAAGGAAAACAACTTTTAAATTAGGATACTGAGCCAACATGAACTATCATTCTAGAGTGAGGACAAAATATTATAAAACTATTTCTAAGCTGGCATAGAGATAATGTATTATGTTCCTACCTTTGTGAAAAGGACAACTAAGGAGTATCCTTCAGGATGCAGAAAATTCCTAGAAAGGAAGAAGGGCATATAAGAACCGTCTGTGAATAATGAAACTGGCAAAACTAGAGAGTCGTGTAAGTGGATATAGATTATCTAAAACAATAAGAAAATGACCAATGCCATAAAATGTTACTGTGGAAATGTGTGGTTACTGTGGGTTAGGCACTCTGAAGCCCAGTGTCATTTGGGAGATGAGTAAGAGCACTGATCAAACTTAGGCTTCACTGAGTCCGGGGTTCACATTAAAAATGTAAGGGCAACCTCCCAAAATTAAAAATACAAGTTCAGTAAATAAAAGAGTATAAGGACACTTATTAACTGAATAAAAAAGGAGGATGCAAATAAAAGTGGTTTGTAAATAAGTCAAAAATGTATTGATTAAAAAGCCAAAATCCTATTTCCAAATTTATCAACAATTGTAATAGTGGTGAACAGAATAGCTATTTTATTAAAAATTCTCAGGTAGAAGTAAAAAGTCTAATCTAGTTATAGGATATCAAATGCTAACAGTAAGGGAAAAGAAAAATGTAGCGGACAAATATTAACCAACTTTGTAGAATGATAATACCATTCTGCTAAAAGGAAGCCTTTCCTTCTTCCCGTGCATCTGTGTATGAGCAAGAAAATAGCTGAAGTGCCTAAGAATAAATCCTATATTCATATGTAAACAAATATGATTATGATTTTGAAGCAGAAAATAATTTCTTATAAAAAGATACAAAAGTACAAACTACAAAGAACAAGGGCAATTAAAGTTTCTGCCTTAAGAGTACAATTTTTTATAAAATAACAGTCAAACAAAGTGAAAATCTATAGACTAGAAGGTGATTTCTGCACCTCATATAAAAATAATAAAGTTTAGCAGCCAGAATAGGCACAGAATTATGTAAATCACCCAGGAAGAGCTGGACAACTCTCAGAAAATATAAGGAGACTACCACATATAAATAAAAAGGGAATTCAGATAGGAGGAAGCTGGGTGTGCAAGAAGATAAAGATGTATTCAATCTTGGCTCAGAGCCTGTGGCTCAGTGGTTATGGTGCCAGCTACATACACCGAGGCTAGGTATGTTCGAATCCAGCCCGGGCCAGCTAAACAACAATGACAACTGCAACAACAACAAAATAGCCAGTTGTTGTGGCGGGTGCCATTAGTCCCAGCTATTGGGAGGCTGAGACAAGAGAATCGCTTAAGTCCAAGAGTTTGAGGTTGCTGTGAGCTATGACGCTCTGGCAACTCTACCAAGGGTGACATAGTGAGACTCTTTCTCAAAAAGAAAAAAAAAAGTATATATATATATATATATATATATATATATATATGTATGTATTCAACCTTAACAGCAATAAAATCATTTAAAATCAGTCTTAGGCCAATGAAACTGTTCTGAGAATACTTAAGATAGGCGAGGCTAAGCTATGATGTTCGGTGGTTAGGTACATGTAGTTCTCAGGTTACAGATCAGGTACATTCCTGAGAAAGTCTTTAGGTCGGTTTGGTACCTAACTCTAATCCTGAGGAACAGAGAATACACAGTAATAACAACAGGAGTAGTACAGTGGCCTGTGTGTGGTAATGATAATACAGTATAATACTGTAATAATAGTAATAATAATGAAATTACCACCGTACTGTAATATTAAGTTACATATTCCAGTACCACATGACAGAGATTTTATGGTCAAAAGGATTTAAGAAATTTATTTTTCTTGTGGCCACTCACTTAACGAAGTGAAGACCACCAGTGTATTAATAAGGTCCCTTTCTGTCACATGAGATTTCTAAGTGGATATTTTGGAATGCCAAAGGCCTCCTAAGACATAATTTACAGTGGAACGTAAATAGGAACAAGTATTTTCAGACTACTTGAAACAATGGAAGTAGATTCTGTTTAAATCTTGGGAAACTTTGGATAACATGCCTTGTTTGCAAAACTGAAAAAACAACCAATCAGTATGCTCAGGATGCAATAGACACCAAGGGAGACAGATGCCCAGTTATTTTTAGTACTCATAACCTGTTGAAAGCTGGACAGTACAAAGAGGCCAAATCTCGCTAGGCAGAGTTTGAGAAAGATGTCCTATTGGATGCACAAGAAATTATTTTATGAAAATATGGAGAGGGAAGAGGGAGTAGTTCTGTGTCTCCAGCTGTGTTACCTTTATTATGTTCCTAGTGTCTCTGAGACTCGTTTCAAAACAGCAACTACTGTGCTCTTTTTAATTCAAACAAACAACATAAACTCATACAATAAATTTGGCTAGACAATGGAAATTTCCAAAAGAATACTAAAGGAAATGTTCTTACTGATCAAGGCAAGAAGGTAGACGAACATTAATCTGAAGATGACGGAGATGGGGAGGGAATGGAGGGAGCAGGTGTGGAGAATCTGAATTTGAATCTGTTTCTGGGTGACAGGAGCTTAACACTGAAATCTGTTTTTTGAAAAAATATTTTGGGGAGTCTTTACCACCTCTTTCTTTTTTTTTTCACCATAAATGGCCTTGTAGCAGCTGACATTCTTACTGCTTGTAAACCACTCAAGGTTAGGGTCCTCTCAAGTTTAACAAATTATGCTACAATGAAATGAATGTCTTCAGCGCCTTCTTTTTATTTTTTATTAAATCATAGCAGTGTACATTAATACTATCATGGGGTACAGTGTACTGTTTCTGTATACAATTTGAAATACTTTCATCCAACGAAAGGGATGAAAGTATCCATGAAAGCCTTCATGTCTTGTTCTTAGGTCTTGTGTTAAAGACATTTGCATTCTACATTTAGAGAGATTCACATGTACCCTTATAGGATGAACCATAGGCATGATCCCACCAATCACCCTCTCCCCTCTCCCCATATTCCTGGGCTAAAATTGGGTTACAGTTTTCCTATGAAAGCTATAAATTAGTTTCATAGTAGGGCTGAGTACATTGGATACTTTTTCTTCCATTCTTGGGTACTTTGCTAAGAAGAATATTTTTCAGCCCCATCCATGTAAACATGAAGAGAACAAGTGATCCCATCTCAGGGTGGGCAAGGGACTTGAAGAGAAACTTCTCTGAAGAAGATAGGCGCATGGCCTACAAACATATGAAAAAATGTTCACCATCCTTAATCATCAGAGAAATGCAAATCAAAACTACTTTCAGATATCATCTAACTCCAGTAAGATTAGCTCATATCACAAAATCCCCAAATCACAAATGCTGGCGTGGTTGTGGAGAAAAGGGAACACTTCTACACTGCTGGTGGGATTGCAAACCAATACGTTCCTTTTGGAAAGACAGTGCCTTCTTTTGTCATAGACTTTCTTGGTTCTAGATCTCCTGATTCTTCTCGTTCTTGGGTTTTCTATCTGCTGCTCCTCT
>CAUYTI010043111.1:0-23093 GCA_963575145.1 Galago senegalensis | reverse complement strand
CCTCAGGAAGGTTGAAGTGCACTCTTCAATCTTCTCTCTTGTCTCTGCTCCAAACCATCAGCTAATTTGCTAAGCTTCTGTCCTTTCAGCCTCCTTCTGGATGGGAGCTTCTATAAAATGCTGGCTGCAGTCCGCCATCTTGGTCCACCCTGATAATATCTCTTGATGCATTCATTTTTAAACATTTCCATGAAATCCAATTTGTCTATTTTGTCTTTTGTAGTCAGTACCTTTGGTGTCATATCCAAAGAATCATTGCTAAATCTGATGTGGTTTTTGTGAAGCTTTTTCCCTATGTTTTCTTCTATGAGTTTTATAAGTTTTGGTCTTACATTAAGATCTTTCCATCACTTTGATATACTTTTTGCATATGATGTTAGGTAAGGTCTAACTTGTTCTTTTGTGTGTAAATATCCAGTTTTCATAGCCTTTTCTCTATTGAATAGTCTTGACACCATTTTTACAAATCATTTGTTTACACATACCAAGTTGCTTTTTCTTTTCTCTTTGGCTTTCTGTTCTATTTTATTGGTCTATATATCTGTTATTATGTCAATACCACACTATTTTGTTTACTATAGCTTTACGGTAAGTTTTGCAATCAGTAAGTGTGAAGTCTCCAACATTGTTATTGTCCAAATTTATTTGGCTATTTTTGATCCCCTAAGATACTATATTAATTTTAGAATTTTTATTTTTTAATTCTGCAAAACATATCAGTCAGATTTTGATAAAGATTGCACTGTATTTGGAGATTGCTCTACATAGCACTGACATTTTAACACTCTTAAGTTTTCTAGTCAATGAATATAAGTATGTATTCCAATTTATTTATGTCTTTTCAAATTTCCTTCAGCAATGTTTTATAGTTTTCCATGTACAAATCTTTCATTTCCTTGGTGAGATGATTTCCAAATATTTACTTATTTTTGATGCTATTATAAATGGTTTTTGTAACTTCCTTTCAGATTGCTCATTGTTAGTGTTTAGAAATGCAGCTGGTGGGACTGCAAGTGAATACAACCTCTTTGGAAAGAAATATGGAGAATCCTCAAAGAACTCAAATTAGATCTCCATTTAATCCTGCAATCCCACTACTAGGCATCCACCTAGAAGAAAAAGAAATCATTTAATTGTAGGATGTTTGCAGTAGAATGTTTACGGAAGCTCAATTTACAATTGCCAAGATGGGAAAACAACCCAAATACCATCAACCCAGGAATGGATTAATGAATACAATAATGTAGGACCTTCAGAAATCAAGTTTGCTGGGGTTTTGTGTGTGCTGTGGTTTTTGTTCATTTGTCTTTGTCTTGATGGTATAGGTTGTCTCTGCACCAAGGAGCAGTCTGCGGTATAAACTTAGAGTCTTCTCAGGTTGTTACTGAGCTTGTGCCTTATCCTGGACAGCAATTAGAGTACAGATTCTCAATATTTGGGCGATGGGGTCTTTTTACCCACCCTGGTTCCCACAAATGTGTGTAAGTTGCTCCAGAAATACATTCATAGCTGCCTGCCATGGGACTGGGAGTGGGAGTGGGAAGCTGCTACTATTCTAAGAGTTGAAATTGACCAAAATTTATAGCAATTTGCCATCCAAGCCTTTCCCTGGAAATTGGAAGCCCTTAATAAACTTCAGGGTCCCAAAATAGTTTTATCAGACACATTCTGCCAATGCAGTCATTATAGATTCCTGGTGTTTCCTATTTGACTATCTTCCCAGAATCTTCAATTGGAATTATTATCTCTTACTGAGAAGGAAAGTTAGCACCCCAGAGAGAAAGCCTATTTAAAGACAAATTGTTGACTATTTGGTCTTGGTAGTAGCATTTTGTATTCTTTTGGCAACTCTTTGAAGGAATGCTTTAATCTGGGAGTGTCATAGAAGAGGCAGGGAGTATAAAGATGGTATATTATTTATATATCCATGGTTCTTCTTAATATTATATTGAATTATTTAAAAAAATAATAAGTTTTAAAAATATTTTTCTCTATTTTGATGCTGCCACTCTGGAGCTTAAGGTACTTTCCAAAATATCTGTCTTCTCCAAGTGATGCTTTTTGATTCATGTAGTGCTCTCATGTTATTATCACCAATCTCACCTATGAGTCTAGGGTTCAAGCACTTGAGTCTTTCTTTATTAAGGTCTGTGGTCACATCAGAAGATGTTACTTTTGTGTAAATTCAGAGAAATAATTTAGTTCTTATTTTCTACTTGGGCTTATTTCTGAAAACTAGCATAAGACCCAAAAGGCAGAAAATATAATTGATAATGGAGAAGGAGAAAAATGGATATACACTAGGACACAGAATTAATGCACTTGGTTGGGCATATTGTGAAGAGGGAGAAATAAAATTTTTCTGCCACAACATTGACAAGACAGGGAATGTGTTTAAAGAAAACAAGACAAAGGAAAATAGGAGTTTGACTATTAAATTATGGGGACTTAAGGAATGAAATAAAACAGAACAACAGAAAGTCATACTTAAGATAACATTCCCCACCAAACACATTAAACAATAAAATCTATGGTCACTGTGCATAAGAGCATGACAATTAATACTTTGTCACACAGTTCACAGTCAGTTTTGATAAGACCAGGATAAAAAGGAAAAGTGGATGTAGGAGATTTCAATTCTTATTCTCATGGTTTGCAGTGTATCTGTGGTACCGGAAGACATCTTCTAAGAGCATTTTTCAGTTTTTCAGGACTTCCTGCAATGTCAGAGAACATAATAGACATATCAAATTGGAGAAAATTTGAGTTATTTAAAAGTAAAATATGGGCTTGTGTGTGGTTCTTTTCTCTCTTTTTTCTTCTTTCTTTCTCTTTCTTTCAGAAATTTAGACCAGAAAACAAGAAAACAAGGCTTTAATGATAGGACTATGAACTTGCATTCTGGCTTCTTCTCTAACATGACTGTTGACCAGTCTTGTGCTGTCATAGCTTCCAGCTTTGGGGGGAGGAGAGCTTCTTCCCACACCCAGTGTCTGTGTTTCCTTTCTTGTGGATACAGTCCCATTCTCATTTCACTCTTTTCCTGCCTCTTCCTCCTCACTCATGTTCTCTAGAGAACGTGTGACTTAATTTAATTGGGCATTTGGAAAGGAGAAACCCAACATGTACACTATAATTTCTTCCTTCCCTTTCTCTTGGGAGCAAACCTTCTTTGAGAGGTTATTTTTGTGGCAAGTTTAGAAGTACAGGTTGGGAAGGTCTGTGGTTACAACCTGGGAGGTCTGTGGTTACAACTTGGGAGAGTCCATGTTTTGTGGACTTAGTATAAGTAAATTCACTTCCTTACAAACAACTCTATCTTCTCCAATACTATCTTCATCAGAATAAAAGTGTTACATATAGCTAAAATTTATGATAAGTGATGATTAACATGTATTTTTAAAATTTATTCCTTGCAACCAGCGTATGAAAAAATGTCATTGTTATGCATTTTATGACTAGAAAATGGAAACAGAGAGGTTAAGAAACTTGTGCAAGGTCACAAATAGCAGCTACTTAATTGCTGGTAAATGGAGGAACAAAATGGACTGGCTCTATATCACCCTGATATTAAATCCTATCAATCTCACAGCTGTCATTTTCATTGAACTTCACTATTTTCTCTAGGCCCCCAATTTTTCTTCAAAAGTTATGAAAAGCAGTTCACTTACAGATGCAAATTGTAATGCTTGCTAAGTGCTTATTTTTTCCTCTTGAATGCTCTTTGGTGTCCTTTGTCAGCACCAGAGTAGAGAACATCTTGCATAGAAATCACAAGAGAAGTATAATTCAAAGGGAGAAAGTGAGCCAAGCCAGGGACATCATGGGGCAAGGCAAGAAAACTGAAAGAGAAAGCTATCCAAGTAAGAGTTAGGAATTGTACACAGAACCTGGAAACAGAATGGACAAACCCGTAAGCAAAGAGGGCTGTCACAGAGTCCTATGGTCTAATGAGACTCAACTCCAGATGCTATTTGGAAGTAAAAGGACAATTATTACATTTTTTTGTATGATGTTTTATCAGAACAGCTTCAGAAACAGATTGAAAATTTTCGGGAGCAACAGCAGCATGAAAATGGGATTCCAGTTTCTGTGGCATGTGTGTATTTTGCAGAAAAAGATTCATGGAAAACACAGCTGTCTTTTAGATCCATCTGGCTAGGAAAGAGGTCTTCAAGATTTTAATGCTAGAAAATTGCATGTCATTTTACGTACATTTGGAGAAAGTAGGTAACTTGCAGTGTGAGTACAATGTGAAGAGGCAACATTGTAGGATTAAGGCTTCAAGTACAAAGCATGGCACTTGATCAATTTTGTATTGGTAACTATTTGGAATCTACAAAGTTTTGGAAGAAATTTGATTAGAAGGCAGTTGGATATTGTCCGATATTTAAAAAGATAACTACAAAAGTAACAAAGAAGTCTTTCCTATCAACCTTTGTGTGTGAAAGGTAAACAAAAACAACGAAGTTAACTGAAAAGCTAAGTACACGCTTGGAAAGACAAAACTTGGATTTCATTTCTGCTATAGAGAGGTCCATTATGGATAGGGAGGATATTATGGATTGTGGAGTACAGATTGTGAGGAGGCGAGACCCCCACAGTCCAAGAGGTATGTGAGGTGTGTTCAAGGAATGACCCCCAAATTGCTTCTCCTCTCGTCTTAAAACAACAATAGTTCTTTGTCCTTGCTCCCTTTGCCAGAAGTCATATAGCTTTTGTATATTTTCCTATCTTTTGCCTGAAAGCACATAGCCTTCTCTCCTTAAAGTTAGTCTTTACCCCCATGTACTATTACTCCCCTCAACCTCATAAAATAAAAATATTCCCACTTGCTTTCCTTGCTGATTTGCAACATTGTTAGTATAATCAATCTTGTTTAGGTACTATATAAATAAAGCTATTCACATGGTTTTCAGTTTCAGGTGCTGGTTGCAGTCATCAGCTGTGCTAGACCTCCCTATCCTGTATCTTTATCTTTCATGCAATCTATGTCTCTTGTGTGATTTATTTTCTCAATTCCCTGACATTTCCCCCGTTTTGTTTACTCTTTATGCTGGTTCATGAGAATGGATACTTTTAAAACCAAAGTAGAATTAAGGATATCAGAAAGACACTAGCTTGGTAAGAAATACATATGGGAATAAATCTAGTATTAACTTTTCAGTCTATGAAAAAAAATATTCTTTGCTGATGGTGTTGGCAGTGCTGGTGACCTCATTGCTTAGAAGCTGAATGAAGTTAACCTCTGCATCAGGATACCTACATCTAGTTGCAGCCTGTGAAACCAAGCAACTCTGAACCAGCTGAGGAAGATTCAGTGTTTGGGCATTTGGCAAGGATTCTCCTGAGAGACAGGTGGGAAAGAAAGTTTAGATTATGATGTTGGCAGAGAATTAGTATTCTGAGAAATAAAGTTTTAAAAATAAATTCCATTTTCAAGGAAATGAAGTGAAATGATAATGTCAAAAAATCACAAATAAATCATCTGCACTGATGAACCACAATGTCAGAAAAGAACTCAGAGGCAGCTAGAACCAGGTAAAAATTCAGATTTCAGGTACCTGAAGAAGCAAGGCCATTTTAAAGCTTAACACAAAACTTCTCAGCCTTTCCCCTAAAGGAAACTTGGCCTTGCAGAAGGAGTGACTGGAGAGGTACTTATACAAGGGAAATCACCTGTCCATCCACTCCACATAGAAAATCCGATGAGAGTCTCTTCTGATAAAGACCAGTGTGACAAAAGTACAAAAGGTAAATAAAACATGACTCCAGATGTGGAAGAAATCACTGTGACTGGAGAGCAGCAGGGAATGCTTGGGGCTTGATGTAAAACTTGGGATGGTCCAAAGTTTGAGTAGGATAGAAACACTGTCAGAGGGAGAGGCCTGTCATGAAAAGGTGGGGGCTGAAGTAGGCAAGGGATATCGGGAAGCCCCCTCAGTCACAATTTCTTCTTAGCTATTTGAATTGAAAAAGTCCATTTGGACAAATCAACTTATCTTCTGATATCCAAGTATCTGAATACATGGTATCTTAGCTTGGTTCCCTTAAATGCTGACCCTGAGGCAGAAGCTGAGGTGCAAGTAGTCTGTTTGGGAGCTCTAAGGAACACTAGTAGGAGAGAGAATAGTGAGACAGAGATGGTAAACCAGCCAATAAAGGGTTTGTTATAGGCACCAGCAACCATAGTGGAAGGCTAGAATATAATCATACAGGAAAACTCTGGGAAATATATAAATGAGTCTCTTAGAATTCTCTAACCTGAGGAAGAGGGAGCTGGGTACTTACACTCAATTCCCTGAAGTCATTGATTGGGTATTGCTCCAGGCTGGTGTTAATTCTGTAGTACTTCTGGCCTATTTTATGCACAGTTTAACTTCTACAGTTCTGGAAATGGCCTCAGCACAGAGATTCTGCATAAAGTCCCAGGGAGGGATGTGGGCTATTGGTAGATTAAGTATATTAGTCATTCAACTTTGTGTGAATTACTTAAATCCTGATTTTCTTTTTATTTTAGGTAAAAGACTAAAAGTTTTGAGGGCTTCTATGAAAGGTGAATAATTTGTGGCTTGACACCCTGGACAGGAGGACAAAATTTGATTTTTATCTGCTTCTAATACAGTGCCTCATCCCTGGTACTTCCTAGTGACTGGTAGGTGAATTATATTAAAAAGTCACACTGAAAAGGAAGTGGGAAAACTATTCAAAGACAAACTTCTAACGTTCAACAATTTTTTCCCTGAGTATACAAGCCATGCCAGATCCTTCACTAAGGTGCTTAGAATTTCATAAATAGCATCATTTGGGAAAGACAGTGCTTAATAAATATTGAAAAGTAATAATGAGATAATTTGTGTATTTCCCACCATCTGGGAGTTTTCACAACAGTCTTCAGATTTCATCTTCTTATTCATGCTATTCTGCTGAATTATACTCTTTGTATCAGCATAAATAATTCTTTCAAAGAAGTTATTAAATATTCTCATTATCTTTAATCTTCAGAATAGGAATTACATAATTTCATATTCTCAGAGTGATTCCTTCTCTTTCTAGTTTTACATTCAAACCATTTTGTAGTTTCATATCAGTTACTTCAGGGGGTTAATGTTAATGATTTGAGTCCATGGTAGTAAGTGAGTGATGACTGATTTTTTTAAACATGAGATAACTTTCATTCCTTAGTCCTTGGATTATACATAATGTAACTTGGGACAGAACTTGTGATTGATACTTGGCTTTTTAAGTATGGGTTCTGAATAAATTTTGTTCCATATAGTAAAAGTTTTAAATGTCCAGTTGCTGATTAAATTTATTTGCCATTAAACAAATTGTATTTAAATATTAAAAAAAATTCTGTATTAGCACCACAGGGTGCTATGGCTCACACCTACAATCCTAGCACTCTGGGAGGCTGAGGCAGGAGGATCACTTGAGGTCAAGAGTTTGAGACCAGCCTGAGCAAAGCAAGACCCTATCTTTACTCAAAATAGAAGAAAATAAGCTGGGCATGGTGCTGCATGCGTGTAGTCTCAGCTAACAGGGAGGCTGGGGCAGAAGGATCACTTAAACCCAGGAATTTTTGAGGTTGCTGTGAGCTGGGCTGAGGCCATACCACTCTAGTCCAAGTGACAGAGTGACTCTGTCTCAAATATAAAATTTTTTTTCTGTGTTAATGAAATTGACATAAGCTATTTAAGTCATGTGTTCTTAAAATGTGCATGCAGAATTAGGAAAAATCTTTAAATAACACTTCCCTCATTTTGTGTCTGGACAATTCCCACCTACTTGGCTGTCAGTAGCCATCTATCCCTTGGCAGTAAACTCAAGTTTCTGTCCCAGACTTTTGTCATAGTGCTGCTGGTACTGATGGGGACGTTATAAATATTGGAGAATAGCATGGGGGAAGGGAAGGGTAATGTGATTAGTGATTACAGAGAGTAAGTTAAAGTTGGTATTTTATTCTATTACCAGTGGTTTTTTGAGATTTTAGGGAAATTTAGAAAAAGCAAAAACAGAGATTTATACACCCATGGGAGGTATGCCAAGCCCCGTGAGACTTCATGCTTGCTCCTGTCTCAGACATTGTGCACTTTTCTCCTCCCTGCCTGGACCTCTCATCTCAGCCCCCTCCTGGGAGTCGTCTCCCTGTCTGTAGGCATCTGAGTTCACCACCTCTGCTTTTCTTCATTTCAGTAGTCTGGACTTGTGTGTATCACCACCAGTCTTCCATGTCCTTCTTGTCTATAACTTTTTGTGACCCACAAAATCTGTACGTGCTTGTGTCCTCCTTGTCATTTTAGGCTCAGCTCAAATGTTGTCCCTTTGAAGAACCTCTTTCTGACCACCATAGTTAAAGTACCACTTCTTTGCAACACAAATACCTGCTCACCTTCTGTCCTGTTGCCCTATTTTGCTTTCTTATTCTACTGAAGGACATTATTTACCTGTGTTTTTGTCCTGGTATTTATTATTCATCTTTTTCACTGGAATGTAAGCTCCATAAGGATAGGGTCTTCTGTTCACAATTAAATCCATAGTATATGGAAAGTGTTTACTACATAATAAGAACTTGACAAGTATTTGCTAAGTCAACAAAACTTCAGCACATCGACAGACTCCATGGGAAAAAGCTATGGCTTCCCAAATTCTTCTCCCAAGAGCTCACTCTGACACAGGATCCCTTCTTCTGTGTAGTTCAAGAGTAAGGGCTTTTATAATCCTTATTCTTAGGAGTTGTCTATAACGTGCAGCATTTTCAAAACTTCTAATTTTTCTGATTATCCCAGACTTTCTGAAACTAAGACTTGTGTCCTGTTTTTGAAAATTACAAGCTGTTCACATTTCACTCATTAGATGAGACCCTAGTTTCCTTTTTGGCCCCAATAAGTTAAATATAGGAAGGATGTGGGGGATTAGCAGGGTGATAACATCCCAGAGAGAGCAGGTGGACAACTCAGAAAGGGACATGGCTAAAAGGTAGGGATTCATTTGCTTGTCCCAAACCTGTGGGACAAAAGAATCATTCCCAGGTTCTCATTTCCTATTTACCTTTGTGTAGAAGTAAAAAGCCTCCTTTGACCATACGGCATCCTCTGGACTGCCTTATTCCAATTCAGATTTCAGAACCACTAACGAATATGTACTGAGCTTCTTCTCCGCTTAGAACTGGGAATTTGCCTGTAATCAGACCCCTTTTATACCATGACATTTTCGGACATACACCAGGTCCATCTGTGTACACATACTGCTTCTCTAGATGCTATGTACCTTATCATGGAAATGAAGTATCCAAACACTTCTTCAAAGCTTGCAATGTTTAAACAGAATTAATAGAGGTTTGTAAACAGAGAAACAGAGAAAGTGTCTGTTCTTCTCATTCCTTCAGTGTTTCCATGGCAAAGCCTGCCTGCTACACTTTCTTTATCCATGTGCCTTTCCACATTGTCTGCATTTTTATACTGATAACTACCTCTTCCAAATTCTTCTTTAAAGACGAACTTTTCTCAACTCCTTTTGAATGGTTTCCTGGAGTGAACTGGCCTTGGGAAAGTTTTAAAAGCTGAAGGTAAGCACAGGAAGAGAAGGGAGGCAGGCAGGAATAATCTGTTTCCTACGTTTACTTGCTTTCCATTTTCGAGGGAATGAAATTTTATTTGGGCTGTAAACCTCCACTGCAGAAGCTGAGGCTCTCCGTGGGCTGCTCCTAGACATTAGTGCTAGGGTTTAGTTGCTGCTCCTCTGTGATAATGACTGAGATCGTTAGAGCCAGCCTCTCCAGTGATCAGTCCCCAGCTGGGAAGTGCCTTCCCAAATTTGTGAAATGATTGATAATTGCAATCAATGTGTTTTTCATTGGCTTTGTCAAAATGTTCTTCTTCTGACTGACAAATTCATTAAAAAGATATCAAACTTTTGTTTGCTTCGTGCCTCTGAGAAAGATGATGAATATCTCCCATTTAAGTCATCTGGAAAGGAATGGAATGGAATTCAATATATTCATTCCTGTCTAACAAAAATCAGCAATAATTAGACCCCAATAGAACTGGCCTAAATATTTGTTTTTGCCTTCAATGCTTCTCCTTGTGGCCTGAAATAGGACTTTACTGATGGAATCGGCACAGCACCAGCTTGTGAGATAGACTTAGAAATCTGAGGGCGACTGCCTTCCCTTCTTTGGAAGACTGAAGATGCCAACTCATGTTCTTGCCTTATTTTTTTGTCTGGTTTTGAAGGCAACCCTTATTTGGAGACAGAACATGGACCAATCTTAGGCTGGTAAGTTGGGCTGGCGCCGCTCTAGGCTCTCCATGAACTGAGTGTCTAGAATGCCAGCTGCATCCTTGCTTTCTCTAATGGCTCAGAGCCAGGTGCACTGAAAGTTTCACTTGCAGTCTCAGATATGCCCTCGTTCCACCACAGTCTTAGCAGAGACAACATCAATAGCCCTTTCCTCCCCTCCTGCTCAGGTCTTTACAACTCTTGCCTCAGTCAGACCTCAGATACACTTTTCCTCTTCTTAGGAGCCTGAGAGCAATCTCATTTTTCCACACTGGCTCAATTCATGGGCTGGATTTCTGTCCCAATTCCCCTCTTAAGAGCTGACTGAATCCCACCTCAGTGCCATGTATAACTTTGGAGGGTCTCACTCCCTGAAGCGGGGTTCTGTCTCTTTCCTTCCTTTCCTCACCTGAGTTCTGAGTCTTTGGGAGCTAACGCAGACTGGTGGAGATAGAATATCAGCTCTATTACTGATAAAAGCTGGACTACAGGATGCAGCTTAGACCTGTTGCTCTAGCAGGTTCTCTAAATCCAGACACAGGCAGCACTGAAGGACTGCAGACATCTACACCCCCCTGAATGGGGGTTGGTGCCTATAAAAGCAATGGCATGGAAGAAGAGAGGAAAGGATGTGCTCCTTCCAGCAGGAAGGAAAGGAGGAAGAGCTGAGTGAACCATGTCTCTGGCTCCTCTCTGGAACCCCAGGAAGAGGGGCGGGTAAGTCCAGGCCAGCATGCTCAGGGAAAGTCTGTGTATTAGCTCTTATTGCTGCAGTGACAACCCATCCCAAACTTAACAGCTTAGCACAATCTTTTTATCATACAGTTCTGGAGCTCAGAAGTCTGAAAATGGGTCTTACCAGATTTCGGGAGGGGTGTATCCCTTTGGAGTCTCCACGGGAGAATCAGTTCCTTGCCTTTTTCTGGCTTCTGAGGGCTGCCCACACTCCTCAGCTCAGGCATCACAGTAACCTCTGCTTCCAACCTCACATCGTCTCTGTCTCTGACCCTGTTGCCTCTCTCTTATAATAATGCTTGTGATTACACTGGGCCACCTGGATAATCCAGGATACTCTCCTATCTCCAGAGTCTTAGCTGAAGCACACTTGCCGCATCCCTTTTGCCAGCTAACAAAACATATTTATAGATTTTGGTAATTGGGATGTAGTTATCTTTGGGGGCACCATTATTCTGTCCACCACAGTCTATCTTCATGGAAACCAGAGGAGTCGGGAAGAAATGTCCTAACTTGTCCTGGCTGGGGTATTTTCTCATAACACTTGATCTTCTTGGGACCACCTCTCCAGCACATTGAATGCTGCCACCCACCTGCATACACTGTCTCTGTGTTTCAAATCATGTAGCTCACCTGCCCTATGACCACTGTGCCTGCCCAGCCAACAACTCAGCCCCATGCTTTGCAGGTTTATAGGAGCTATTTTATATGCTCAACAATCCTTAAAATAAATAACATTTCTATTTTACAAATAAGACCTGAAACTTAGAAAGGATAAATTGCTTGATCAAAAACCACAGCTGGAAAGGAAGCAGGACTGATATTTAAACCTAGGTCTTTGAATTCATACTCACGTGCATTCTGTTTTCATGACTGCTTCTCAATCTTTCACCAGTGGGGATTCCCCCAACCCTGTCCCGCCATTATGAATAGGTCTTTTCCTGATCTTTTTTCATTATCACTCTTTGGTGGCTCTGTTTGCATGAGGACCTTTCATGTTTCATTCCTAATGACACAGAACAGAACAGAAATGAACCCCCAAATGTCCTTTGATTTAGTCCTTTTCATATTTCCATTTCAGTAGAGAGCTTCTCCCAAAGCAGCTGAGCATGTGACTGTTTTAGAGAAAGGAATGCCTTTCAGAAAAGCTCAGAGCTGCCAAATCCACTGCTTTTCCTGGGAAATGTGATGCCTATCTCTTCCCAGGCAATGAGCAACTCCATTTCTGTTCCAGGGTAACTTGAGTGATTGACATATGCAAAGCATACTGAAATTTAAAGAGAAGAACAAGAATAGTTTCTCATAAAGTTATGACTAATAGAAAGAAATAGTTCAGGCATATATCTAGGGTTTATAGTGTAAACATCCTGTTTTCTGGACGATCCAACATGGTATCTGGAACAAAGAAGGTGCTTAATAAATATTTGCTAAATTCAGCCCAAATACTCAGCTGTGTCAAAATTGGTACTAGTCACCATTTGATGTCCTGAATACTAAAAGAACAGAAGCTAGAGTCAGCTGGGCTGGCATGTAATTTTAGCAGAATTGCTGTCAAGTGCATCACAATCATTATTAACATTAGCCTTCATTGAGAGGGTTGTATGTGACACATACTGGAATCTATAATAATATACTTACAGGTGGTTCTATATGCTGTCTGTATCATATGCAATGAAAATCCTTGTTTGATTTTGTAAGACCACATATGAGAACAACTTTTACCTTTAGTATACATTTGATCTTTTTAGCCTTAACACCAAGCCAGTGTGTATAGAGTAGTGATGATAAGATTCCTCCTGCAATTAAGTTAACTTAGAAAATGATTATCAAAAGTTTTGGATTTTAAAATTATATTGCCAGGCAAATTTGCATTGTCTAAGTTCCCATATGTTAGAGGCATTATCTTAGCTTATTTTAGAGTTTGAAAATTCACCAAAGAATAAACTATATAAAACACCTGTTTGTGGTGAATGTGCTCAATTTCATCCAACATTTCAGATGCTTGAGAAGACCTCGCCAAGATTTGAAAGTAGGGTTAGCTTTTCTTTAACTCACATGCTTGGTTTTTTGAAGAAATTTATTTTGCTTTATGAAATTTAAGAAACATTTAGAAAAGATCTTTTTTTCATCAAAAATATACATGCTTAAAGAGTGTGTAAACATACAAGATTTGTTAAGATGAAAAGTAGGCTATTCCTCCTTCCAAAAAGGTACCCTCTTTTAGCATTTTTCTGTAAGATTTTAGAATTTACTGCCACATCTATAAATATCATGTTTATATTACTATTTATTTTTAAAATCATGTTTTAGATATTTTCTATTAAATTATTACCACGAAAGATGAGGAATTAACACCTCTTTCTCCTCCTAACTCTTCTTTCTCCTGTATTCCTTTCATAGGCATTCTTGGCTTGCCCCACCCAATTGTCTCGATATAGTTATACTTTTTGTTAGATCTTATATTATTAAAATTATGTAAATGCAATTTGGTGCTAAGTCAATTAGTAAGCTATGATCACATTTCCTTTCATATGCCACTTTTTGTTTTCCCTAGAGTTCATAATTGCCTATGTTTGCTTATTTGCTTCGTTTTCTAATTATGTGACATTAATCTAATCCCAAGCTTTCTAACAGTTGTCAGAATCCATTCTCAATACATGTGTTCTCATCAGGCTTATCTTTTTATAGAAGTCTTCCTTAGCACCATCTAATTTGCTTCCTTCTGGACTGGTTGATTTAAACCTGGGGCAGAGATGTGTGTCTTGGGACTCTTCCTTCATCATCATCCTGGGTGTTCCCTTTGACTCTCTTTTCTGAGCTGGATCTTCTGTTTCCTATAACTCTGTATTTCTTTTTTTTTTTTTTTTTGAAACTTATTTTATTGAAACACATTTTCTGATAGTTTCCTGGGAATGGATATATAAAGAAAAATTTCCTAGTATTCTGCATTTGTATGGATCTTTTTATTCTACCCTTACACTTGATGGAGAATTAGGCTGTAAGTAACTGTTTTTCAGGGTTCCTTCAATTTTCTTTTAGATTCTAGAATTCCTATTGAGAAGTCTGAGGTTTTTCTGTTTCTTGATCTTTTGGCTATAACCTATTTATTTTTGTTTCTAGAGGCTTGTAGGATTTTTCTTTAGCAGCATTTCTGTAATGTTTCGCAATAATATAAACTAGTGAGTCTAATTTTATTCATTTGTTTGAGCATTTGATGACGTTTTTCAATCTCATGAAAGCTCATGCACTGGATCTGAAAAGTTCTCTTGAATCATTTTTATAATAACATTCTTTTATCTATTTTCTCTTTCTGAAATTTTGTATCATGCAAATATTGGATGATCTTGTCTTTATCATTTATTATTTTATTTTATTTTTACTTTTATTAAGTCATTTGTACATAGATCATAAATACATTTATGCCATTATAGGATTCAATGTGTTGATTATTTGTACAAATTGGAATGCATACATCCTAAGCAACATAGCCTTCACCACTTTTACCAATTCCAGGATTAAGACATTTATCTTCTACACCTCATAAATCCAACTTGTACTTGCAATATGTTCCATAGGTGTGATCCCCCTAACAACACTCCCTCTGTTGTCCCACCCCCTCTCACTTCCCCTCCCTTTCCTTCCTTCATCCTTAGGCTATAGTTGTGTTTCATTTTTCACATGCATGTGTGAGTGATTGTAAATTGGTTTCACAATAGTACTGAGTACATTGAGTACATTGAATGTTTTTTTTTTCCATTCCTGAGATACTTTACTAAGAAGAATATTTTCCAGCTCTATCCATGTAAACATAAAAGAGTATTCCCCCTATATTATTTTTGTCTCTTTATTCTGTTTTCTGGATCTTTTTTGTAAATTCTCTTTTCCAATTCTTCTTCTCTGCTATCAACATCCAAGAGCTCATTATTTTCAGTGTCAATGAGGTCAAATATTTTCATAATGATTCTAGGACACTTTCCCCTTTTCATTGTCATTATTTTATGAGAATAGAGGAATTAATTATACAGAGATGATCTGGTGTATGATGTTATAACAGATGGGATGCAGAAACAGACATAAGACTTCCACTGTAATTTACTAAGTTGGACATAAAAGAGATTTGAAAAAATGTTGTAAAATGTCACTATTGTTTTTGTTTTGGAATTATGATTTTCTCATAAAATACATTATTCATGTCATTATATTTATTACTTTTTATATATAGTATTCTGTTATATTGAATCAATCCACCTATTATTTAACAATTTATTTTAACTTTTAATGTACATATAATATATACTGATAGATATAATGTATATAAACAAAAACTTTTTCAGATTTTTCATAATTTTTAAAAAGTACTAAGGGTTTCTTAGCCCCCAAAAGTTTGAGAACTGCTACTCTAAATGTTCCTTATTAGATCATCATATTTTTTTTCATGGACCAATGTTTTCTTCTTGTCTCTCTTAGGATATTAATGTTTTTGAAATTTCATTCTCCACAAATAGTCTTTCTTTCTGCCAAGTTGACTTCTTTGGTTTGTTTCTTGTGGTGTATGTTGGCGGCTTTCCTGAGGTGTATAGTAGTCTTTGGTTGTGTGCTCATGTGAGAGTTGTGGTAAAAAGCTGATTGAAATCGCAGAGCATTTGGGTGAGATATTTTTTCACATTAGATTTATTCACCCAGGGGTGCCCAACCTTTTTTCTTTTCTGCTGTACCTTGAAAGAAACAGAGGTGTCTCAGGCCACAGATTAAACATACAAACACTAATGAAAGCCGGTGAGCAAAAGAAAAGGTCTGTGATATATGTCTGACATTGCAGATAAATAAAACAGTTCTCACATTATATGCATATGGGGCCTGTGGGTTACAAGTTGGACACTCTGGGACCTGATCACCCTAATGAACCTGGGGGATCAACCTCAGGGAACTGACCTGGGGGATCTACCTGGGGGAATCAACCTAAGGGAACCAACCTATTATATCAACCTGGGGAATGAACCTGGGGGATCAACCTGGGGGAATAAACCTGAGGATTGACCTGGGTATCAGCCTGGGGTATCAATCTGGGTGAATAAACCTGAAGATAGACCTGGGGGATCAACCTGGGGAATCAACCTAGGGAATTAACCTGGGGGGGGATCAACTGGGGAATCAACCAGAGGGATCAACCTGGGGGATCTACCCTGGGGATCAACCTGGGGGTTATCGACCTGGAAAATCACCCTAGGGGATGAGCCTAGGGGAATCTACCTGGGGAATCAACCTGATAGATCTCAGCATCCAACATCATAACAAGGTTTATAGGGAGGTATCCCCATCTTACTGTGCATGTTCCCCTCAGTCCAGAGACCCTTATTCTCCATGGAATAAATGTCCAGTTTCCTGCTGTGTGAGGGGAGGGGTAGGAACCTAGCAGCATGGAGTGAGTATGGGGTACAGGGGTCAAATGCTTCTTACATGTCTTTAAATTTACTCCCATGTATTCTCATCACAGAATCCCGCCAGATCCCTGCCCTGAATTCTTAGCCTTTTGAGCTTTTGCTTTGTAAGTCAGGATGCTGTTCAACTTTTCCCATCACCAGTTTAGGATTTGGCTCTTACATTTTTGTCAACTAAGTTGCCACTTGTCCATTTGCTCTCCAGTTGCCAAAATTCTGTTGTTACTATTGCTTCTCCTTTTCTCTTCGTCCTGTTGGTTTCTGCTTGTATGCATCTCTCTCTCAAGGAGTTTGCTAATCTATAGAAAAATTGGTTGGGTGTGTTAACTGTGCCATCATTACATGAAACTAGGCCCAATTTCTATATGGGCCTAGGCACATGGCCAGTTTTATTTTTATGAATGTTCCATTCTGAAGATTTAGTAATTGTGCTAAGTTCTGTTGCCAAAGTTTTCTTTTAGCGCTCTGCTTGGTTTATTTTTAGCAAAGGACAGATACATTGACAAGTCTAATATTAAAAATCCTCCCCAAGTTTCTTTTTAGTATTAAGGCCCTAAATGGATATATTTAATTTCAAAGAAGTTGATTTTAATTTAAGAAAGAGGAAGTTGCTATTTTCTTATAAGCAGTCTCACAATGAGAACTATTTTATCCCTTTGAATATTATTGGTATTAGTTCAGTGTTGGCTATGTCTAGAATTATATCTCCTGTAGAAAATGATATAGAAAGCAGATATGCTGGATGTTCCATAGGAATATTTTTATTTTAATATAAAAATTCACTAATATTTACTGAACTCTTTAATTCCTGGCCTTTAAGTCATACTCCAGTAGTATTTAAGAAGATTCTGCTACTATTTCAGTATCCTTAGAGACCTTTTATAGCACATCAAGTGCTAGAATTATTTTTAGAAAGATGACTAACCAAAATCTACCACTAGAAAAAAGATTGCCATTCTCACTGGCTTGGTGATGAGACTTTAAAAAGACATTTTCATTTCCCACACAGTTTAAATGGCTCAAGGAATGAAACTTTTTTTACTTCAGGATCTTGTAGTCAGAACACCCTGACTCTAGAGATGCATTTCTTGTTTTTTGTTTGTGTTTTTTAGACTCAGAATCTTGCTATGTTGCTCAGGCTGGTCTTAAATTCCTGGCCTCAAATGGTCCCCTCACCTCAGCCTCTTGAGTAGCTGGGACCACAGGCCTTCATGACTGTGCTTGCCTTAATGCATTTCTTAAAATATTGGTTACTGGTACCTGCTTTACTTTCTGTCCTTAAAGTTGTTGAGTTGTCACACATGTCTTAGGCAATTCAAGCCAGAAGCGAGAGGCAAGCAAAAATAAAAGTGGATGATACTTTAGTGTTGAGAATGCTGGGAACGACTTCATTATGACAACTCATTTTGGTGTTATTTATATTAATATTTATTGTGGGTAAAATTTAAATTAATGCTGCTATATTGATTGTGTTCTATACTTGGGACACTGTAGTAATGATGGGATGACTGGTTGCTTACAGTCAGGAACGGGATACAATTGTCAGCATGCCTGACAAGGCTTCAAGGTTGCAGGTTAGAAGTCAAAGATGAGGGTAACTAAATAATAAGAAAACGTTGCTAATTAGGACCTGTAGTTAAAAGCAATAGATCTAAAACTTCAAATGAATAATTTATCAGGGCTAAGGTGAGCCTGGAACTTTGCCTTTATCATAAATCTCTTTGGTGATTTTTATACCTGGTGTAGCTTATAATAATCTGAAGGGCCATTGGTAAAACGTTTATAGGTCCTCGTAATTCTGTTGGCATTCTTTATTTTCAGTTGATATGCAAGTATTGCTAATATTATTAATACAGTTTTGCTTACATTTTGTAAAGACTTATGATTTTTGCTTTTGAATTGGTTTAGCTATCTTAACTCATTTAAATTATGATTAGCTCACATTTCTCTTCAATCACACTTGGGGATTACTGAGAAGGTATACTAACCTACAGATTGTTTTCATCTGCAATGATTTCTTAATGAATATTAAAGTTAATAATTAATGAAGCTGACATGATATGTTTTATAGATAGCTAATAAAGCTTTTATTAATTTCAATGTTAGATTTTGTTTAATACTTTGAAACCAATAATTCACGTTTATATAGACTTGGCTCTGAAAAGTTCATAGTTCTATGGCAATGTGTCTATAATGCCTGAAGGATAAATGTCTGAGATTTTGATGCTGATATAGAGTTTGATCTTGGGGCAGGTGCTGGTACCTCACTGGATGAGTTCCAGGTACAGAGACCTTGAGCAAAAAAGCATGAAGGAACATTGATTTGGAGGCCAAGGTCAAGAACTACTTGAAGAGAAAGATTAAAACAGATATGGGAATGATCTTCACTTATTTGAATGAAAAAAGTCTTAAATTTTATAATCCATAGGTCAGACCTAAAATCAGTAGAATTAATTTAGAAGAAGGTAAATTTTGTTCAATATCAAAGAGAATTCTCTCATACTTATAGAGTCCAGGTCATGGAATGAATGGTTTTATAAGACCAGGAACTCTTTTCACTTGTTTAGCTTGCATCTGCATCTGCAGGAAATGGTAAAGTTTTGATAGGTGACAGGTTTGGATGACCTAAGGTCATCTCAAATTCAGATTCTTTGAAAAAAGTTTTAAAAGTATGTAGTCAGTAGGTTGAGAATGGAGTGAATTTGAGTATAATTCCTGAGAAGTTTACCTTGCGGTCCATCTACAATCACTAAATCTGTTGGCAAGTGCAAGGATATACTGAGTCTCTAAGTGAATTAATTACTCATCATTTTAGCAATCATTCAAACGTTTTTCATTAGAGGTTTACTAAAATATATGTTGTAATTAATTTTCTTCTGCTGTATAACAGAATACCTGAGACTAGGTAATTTATAAATAACAAAAGTTTATTTGGCTCACCATTCTGAGAACATGGCCCTAGCATCTGGAGAGGGCCTTTGTTCTGTGTCATTCTATGGCAGAAAGTGTAAGGGCAAGTGAGCTTGCAAGACAGAGAGAAGAAAGTGAGCAGGACTCTTTCTATAAGGAACACACTCCTGCAATAACTAGTCCACTCCCACAGTAACAGTATTGATCTATTATGGTCCTCTGACATGTCCTGCCGCAGCACTGTTAGAATGGTGATTAAATTTCAACATGAGTTTGGAGAGGACGTTCAAACCATAGCAACTGGTAAGCAGCTGCTGAAGCAAAGGAGTCAAGAACATTTTTCATGAGAACTGAAGAAGCAGCAAAATTGCACAAAGGGTTGCAGTGGAAAGCTAAACACTGCACTGCCTTGCAAAAAGACTTTATGTTTGGAGACAGAGGAATTTTTTTCCTTAAATTGTATTACAGCAGTACTCTTATTCAAGGGTGATATATTTCAAGACACCCAGTAGGTGCCTGAACAGGGGGTAGTAACTGAACCTGACTGCCATCAACTGGAACACATTTCTATTTGTGCCTTCCACTAACAAATTTAAACCCTTTCTATTTAAATCAGGCACTTATCACACACTGTGGCCATAACTTTTACAGTTTGAGTAGCAACAGCAAAACTAGCATGAATAGTACATCTTGGCAAACTCGGTATGTAATTTCTTTGCTTATTAAGTTGATAACTTTTATTTTCATTTAAGGGAAGCATGTATGTCTTCTTTTTGGCATTTTCAAATTGACAGCATCACTACTCTTGCACTTTGGGGCAATTATAAAGCAAGGTAAGTGTTACTTAAACACCAGCATTGCAGTACTATGACGATCAATCTGGTAACTGGCTACCAAGTGACTAAACAACAGTGTCCATGGCATGGATACACTGGAGAGAAGGAGGATTCACATCTGGGGTGGCCTGGAGCTGTACAGCCTTGGATTTCATCACCCCAGTCAGAACGGCATGCCATTCAAAACTTACGAATTGTTTATTTCTAAAATTTTTCATTTAATATTTCTAGATTATAGTTGACGATGGGAAACTGAAACCACACAAAGTGAAACTGAGGTTAAGGAGGTATTACTGTAGCTATTTATTTGTTTACAACATTTCTTTTCAATTAGAAAGGAAAGTACATAAGATAAAATATTTTTCTGAGCATGTTGATAGGTCGGTGTCTGTCTTCTGCTTAGCCCAGTGGGGTCTATTACCCTTTACTTCAGCTTTTGAGAACTATGTACCAATTTAGAGGCAACATGAACAGAGTCATGCAATATTATGCTAAATTGATACATTGTCCCTCAAATAAACAACAACCCTAACACATATTATTATTCTACTATTACCTTAGCAACAAAACCAAAATGATCCATGATGTCACAATTGTTGGTGTTTATTATAAAAGATAAGCTAAAAATGTAGACCAGTGAAAATCTTACTCAGAAATTTAGAAACTAAATTTAAAAATAAAAAATCCACTTGCAATGGATAGAGTTGTCTGGGAGAAAATAGCTAAGGCTCTAGTACCTGATTAGTTTGTTTTAAAGGCATTCTCTGAAATAAATGTTTGTGTCCCCTTAAAACATTTGTGTGTTGAAGCCTAAATTTCCAATATGATGGTTTTGGAAGGTGGGACCTTTGGAAGTTAGTTAGATTATGATGTAAAGCCCTCTTGAATGAGATTGGTGCCCTTTTGAGGGAATGAAGAGATCAGAGCTCTCTGCTCTCTACCACATGAAGGTACAACAAGCAAATGACCATCTGTAAACCAGAGGTATGGTACTCGCCAGACACTAGATCTGCCAGTGCCTTGATCTTAGACTTTCCAGCCTCCAGAACTGTGAAAAATAAATGTTTGTTGTTGAGGCTGCCCAGTCTGTGGTATTCTGTTACAGCAGCACAAACTAATTAAGACAAGCATCCTGTTTCAAGTATCTTTTACCTGTTTTTCTCCAGGTCTTGGCCTTTAGATCTTGAATCTATAGATCGTAGCATCTAATTGTTAATTTTTTATAACCATATACATATATTTATTTTATCCTGATGGGAAACATGAGGTTTCTAGATCAGAGAAAAGACCAGTTTTTTATTTACAGAACATCTTGGGAGAGTTTTCCAGGCCTTGATACCCTGTGAGGTACCATGGTGAGAATGCCACCTGCACATTCAGTGGGCCCATATCACAGGAGAGGAGCTGTAAAATTACTAATTTGGGAGGTCATGCAGGGTGGACTTAAAGTTCATGTGCAATTTACTATGTGAAACTATTTTAAATTGCACACAAACTTTATGTCCACCCTGTATAGTAGCCACTTTCACAGCTGCCTCTTTTGTCCTTCAGAGAGAGAAAAAGAACACTTTTGTCCTGTGGAAAGTAAATAAACCCTCTTTAGGGAGAAGAAGACAGATTTCTTGGTTTATTACTCCTTGGAATGTAAGCAAATGACTCAAGGAGAAATAAACCAGCAAATCTTTCCAGAGATTTCCTTTAATTTCCAAGATTTACCTTTAACTTTCATGACCTTTTTGCCATTCATCATCCTTTATCCCAGGCTATGAGCACTCTTTTTTTCAGGAGGGCTGACCAGACAGAAACATCAAAATAATAGCTGCTTCTTAATGCTAACAAACTTAAAGTACAATATAAGCCTCACATGTGGTTCAGGACTGAGTCTAATTAAACATTTAAGTGAATCCTTTGTTTCATAAAGAAGAGTCACAATGCATGTGAAGATAAATAGTGTACCATCAAGCCATATTTTTCTGCAGATACTGGGCAATGTTGCAAATCTATTTTATTTCTCCAGGAATCTCACTCATCTATCTTCTGCAGCAATTTCATACTTCCAATCTCTCCCAAACTTTCCATCTATTCCTATCTACCATTTTTTATTAAATCATAAACACATAGATCATGTACACATTAATGCATTTCTAGGGTACAATGTGCTGATTTCATATAGAATTAGGAATGCTTACATCACACTGGTTAATATATACCTCATCTTGTTTACTTAGTTATTGTGTTAAGACATTTATACTCTATACTAATAGATTCAACATGTACCCTTGCATTATGCACCATAGGTGTGATCCCACCATTCACCCTCCCTCTATTTGACTTCCCCCCTCTCCTTCCATTTTCTGTTTTTGGTTAGGTTGGCCAAAGGTTTATCAATTTTGTTGAATTTTTCTAAAAACCAACTTTTTGATACATTGATCTTTTGAATAATTCTTTTGTTTTTGATTTCATTTAATTCTGCTTTAATTTTAATTATTTATTTTCTTCTGCTGGGTTTGGGGTTGGAATTTTCTTCCTTTTCCAGTTGCTTCAGATGGCCCATTAAGTTATTGACTTCCTCTCTTTCCATTCACTTGAGGAAGGCTTGCAATGCTATAAATTTCCCTGTTAGGACTGCCTATGCAGTATCCCACAGGTTCTGACAATTCATGTCTTCATTATTGTTTTGTTCCAAAAATGTGGTAATTTTCTTCCTAATCTCATCTATGACCCAGGTATCATTCAGCATAAGGTTATTTAGTTTCCATGTCTTTGTATGAATATGCAGATACCTATTATCGGTGAGTTCAACTTTCATTGTGTGATGATCTGAGAAAATACAAGGAATAATTTCTATACTTTTAAATTTGCTGAGGTTAGACTTGTGACCTAAGATGTGATC